>JBAMJV010006659.1:0-7500 GCA_037951105.1 Echinarachnius parma
GTCGTGGGAGGTTATAACGCAGATTTTTAACAAAGATATGCATCGTACGATTTTTACCAGCACGGACAACGTAGCATTTTCCAAATATTGTACGATTTTGAGACTGAACTTTGGGCCACTCAAATCGTACGATAGTCGTTATGCCCGGCGCAGACAGAGCCGACTCGACTGGTTGTCATTCCGATCGGCTCAGTTTTCAGTGCCTCGCGACACACATTTTGCCAGTCGAGAGACAGTCGGATGCCAGTTGGGGCCGATTCAACACGATAAATCTGCTCCGACCGACCGGGCCCACCTCTAGCCTGATTAAAACCAGTCGGATCGGGTCGAGTCGGCTCTGTCCGCGCCGGGCTTTAGATGTCAAAGAGTATATTGCGATGTCCGTATACGAGTCCCGTCAGGCGTCCATAACACTTGCTTTAACTTCCAAAGTCCCGGCGAATATGTGACCGCTACACAAAGATACCGCAGACATCGTACGATATCCCTACTCCCCAAAATCGTAGAAATTTCGCCGTTGGTAAAAAAGATCGTGCGGCACCCGGAGCATATTTTGTGGACCTAGGCATTAGCATGCGGGAGCAGAGGCCTCGATCCGGGGGGGGGGGGGGGGGGGCAACATTTTCCAGTCACCGGTGAAAGAGCTAGAAGCCCCACATTGGCACGCCCAGAATGTGAAGCCTATTAGAGGGGGGGGGGGGGGGGGGGGGGGGGTTGCAGAAATTAGTTTTTCAACCAAATAACACCCCAGCGGGGGGTCTAGGGGCGGAACCTTCATAAGCTTTTGGGTTTTTAGCCGTTTAGAACTGTCAAGATGTATATAGGAATAACAAGTCTATTATATATTTTATTACAAAAAAGTTGTATTCTGCGCACATTGAAAGCGTCTTGATGGCTCGAAGCCCTGAATGGGTTGAGTCGACGGGCACTCACATTGATGACCTTAATGGGGGTCTAGGAGGCGGAGCCCCCAGATAGGCTTTTAGATTACAGACATTTAGAACTGTTATAATGTGTGATAACATTGTATAAAATAGGGAATCTATTCGTAGCTTATATTTAAAGGGCATACATAGCAAGGAAAAAAAATGAAATAGCATAAGTGGTAAAAAGGCCTTAATGTAACAGTGGCCTAGGGGTCACATCACATATTATCACTTATGAAATCAAAGATGTTTCTTTATAAGGGATACAAATACCGATTCGAATCAATGTAAATTTAATTTTACGACCTTTGCAAAAAGGTTTGAACATTTGGGAATACAGGGACCCCCTCATTGCCCTTGGCGGGGTCCAGGGGCGGAGCCCCCGGAAGCTTTTGGATTTTAGCATTCTCAATTATGGGGGTTTAAATGGTATAAAATTGTGGATCTTTGTATGGGTTTTATAACATATCGTGTATGCAGTGCACTGACGAGGAGCCTTGCATAGGACGTGACCAGGTGCTCCTCTACTAGAGTCATTGATATGGTCTAGGGGATTGAGCCCTTGGAAAACGTTTAGGCTTCAGTAATTTATAACTCTCAATCTGTGTGTTCCTATAAGGGTAAAATATTGAATTATTTTAATATGGGGTTTTTTGACGAGCGATTTGGCGAGTATACAGTCCGGCGTGCCATATATGTGGGGCTGGGAGCACGGGCCAACTTTGATAGGGCCCATCGATTGATGATATAGGGCCCGTACGAGTAGAGGGTCCACGGGACGGAGCCTCTTGAGATTAAGGATTTTGGCAATTTATTAGTCTTTGTTTTAAACACAAAAAAATAAATTAGACAAACGACATGCCTTTCCAGAATATACATGACCACTACTGTACAGCTCCGCCTATCCGACTTCAAACTTAATTTGTTGATGATTCCAATTCGCTCTGCGTTCGGCCGTTGTGGACCAAATTGAAATATATGTTATTGTAACATGTACAGAAGTAGTCGGACTCTCTTGTGTATGTTCAGGTTCTTGTATTGTCAATGTAGTGGAAACCCTGAAACGAAACAAACAACGAATGAATATTGTTAACCACATAATTCATACATCCACATCTAATCAAATAAACGGCAATATAACAAATATAACAAGCAGGTAGCTTTAATTATAATCGGTATCCAAGCTAACAAAATAAGTGTGCTTAAACTGCATATCTGGCAACGTTAAGTAGCAATTTGATGCTTAATTGCAAACACAACTTTCAATAGATTTTCATCCGATCAATATAAACGACAATATGAACCAGGAAGGTTATACATTTCCTGAAACATATTTTATCTAAAAATCAATTAAACAGCCTTGCCTTGCATATAATACATAATAGTAACAACACTACCAACCTTTCTAACAAAGCCGTAATCTACCTGTAAGGCTCATCATGCCGTAACAAAAATGATATGTACAATAACCACTAAATATGTATAATTATACCCTCGACTATGATTTGATGATAAAGCTCTAAGCAAGAAACCTTCAACGACTTGATATTAAAATGTATTTATTTACAATATTGTCTCTACAATATTTTATTTCATTATTATTCAAAATGATTCTTATTCTCTATCTGTATCAATTAATTCTTATGTTTTCAAAAAAGGCAATAAATATATAAAACAAGAGTAGTGCCATTCCCTCAAGAGTCGTTAATTCCCTGCCCTCAACCAAATTACCTTCAAACATGACCACATGCATACATGTATATTCTACATTATATCTTTATCATCCCTTTGTATTCTAATTGTACAATTCAAAATATGTACGCAGACATCGGATATCGAGTTACATAATATTCCTATAGTATTATGATACATATTCATATGTAGCCTATACATTGCAAAACAAAATATACTTTGTATGGAACATACAATGGGGAGAGAGAGGAACAGATAATTAAAGACGATAGAGTAGAGAGATTGACATAAAGAGAGAGTAAGAAAGAAGAAGAGTTTTAACATTACAATCAGCATCATCATCCACTATTTAAAGGGATCTAGTAACATCGTCCAAATCCTCAAAATCCAATTGGAATTCTATCGGTTCCCTCATGGGACAGGTTTCTGTTTTTTTCAAATTAACCTTTCGTTAAGATATTTCCGATTGAAGTGTTCAGATGTTAAAGATGGTCAAGCGTGGGGATATTACACAGCGGGTCGCCATTTTGAACTAGGCAAGTTTGTGCGCATGCGCATGCACGCACTGCACAACACTGATGCAGTATGCAGTACGCACCGTGCGCAGGAAGTTCGCAATATATGAATATCACTTTGCATTTTTGCTCATTACTCGGCCGTATAACGTCCATTTAACTTGACATGTTCGCACAATACCCAGTGGACATATTAGATAACAACAATACACATTGCATCAACCACTCATCACTTTTTGCACATGTCAACAAAGTTACTAGATCCCTTTAAAATGGTTAAAATCTAAATTGCTACCATTTACCATATTTATCATACATAAAATTTAAAAAAATCACAAACTCACCCCGGCTGGAGAGATAATGCAATAATTCTCTAACTATGATGTTGCTTCGACTGCTGTATATCATGAAGAATGAATGTAGAAAGACCCTGCTTTACAGCACAATGTGTGCCTATGGGACCACCAATTAGGCCAAACTGGCCACATTCCCTCGTTTTGGGGTTTACTGCAACAGACATAACATTTATGCGCAGACATTTATGCGCAGACATAACATTTATGCTGTCCAGACATAACAATCCAACTGAGAAGAAAACAAACAATCCAACTGAGAAGAAAACAATTACTAATATTATTCACAGATCATAACTATAAAAAGAGCAGCTATCACCTCATCAAAGTAGCATATCATTAATTAACTTCACGTCAATCTAATCAATAAGATACAGACACAATTAATATCAGATTACTTTTTGTCTGTATTGGTATTAACTCAGTTTCCTTCATACACATTTCGAAATTTGAGTTCCCGCCACAGCTTGCAATGGAAATTCATCATAATCTTGATGATAAACTATCTGCGAAACCGAGATTTTGCAGTATTTTTTTTTCAAAAGTAAAAACAGCTATTTTGAAGGTTGATTATTGATAATTATGTTTTCCCCCCTCTTTGGCATTATATCTTCCTGTGACATGATCTGTCAATCTCTACTCGGTTACTAAATAAAAATGTAATTAAACAAAATAATAATAATAATTGGAAAACCCGGGCATCGATCCCGGTACCTCTCGCATGCTAAGCGAGCGCTCTATTACCATCTGAGCTATAATGTATAGCTCTCCGGCCGTTATTATCCTGGGCCCATAATCATAAAATCCCACAAGCTTACTTACTTGCTGAGTCCATTTTTGATGACGTGGCTAAGAAGTAAGAATTATACGCAAGATCTTTTAGTTGCTAACGAAGGTTAACTTAGGTTGACCCTACACACTAAGAAAAAATGGGTCAATCTTACACCTATATAGGTGCAAACCGTTGCCACACTGGGAGCACCTATATAAGTGCAAAAGTTCACCTTTTGGTAAAGGTTCAGATTTAATCCTTCACCGCATTTAATATTGCACTGAGGGTGCAATATTGTATATCTAGGAAAAGGTGCAGAGTTGCACCTAAAAATAGATACGTGTAAGTGTAAATTTAAGTGTAAGTGCTAATGTAAGTGTAAGTGTAAATATAAGTTAAAGGTGCACAGTTGCACCAGTGTGGTGCAACCGTGCACCTTTGAGTTAAGTGTAAAGATGCACCAAAAATGGTTAAAAGTTGAACACCCCTTTCCTGCGAGTGCATGTGTGTATGTGTGTATGTGTGTATAGTCCTATCCTCCTAGTCCTAATAACCTATGATATAACATATACATACTTTGCCCTAAGCCTATATATACCTATCATCCCTAACCATCGGTCCTTGTTCACGTTTAGCTTATAAGCAGGTTACAACACGATGTATGTTTTTTAGTGGTTAGTAATTAAACACAGACGTTAAAACAATATCGCCTCAATTTCCACCCAAAATTGTTCACAAGAGTCCACGGATAATTAATTTGTACTAAATTAAAATACAAATGCATTCTGATAATTATTTCACAAAATAACGAGATTATGAACAGATTAAATGTTCGTTTTGCAAAAGCACAAACTAGCACATGAATATTCATGAACCTGTTACACTGTAAAAAATAAGTGTAAAATTACAGGGTTTTTTGCCTTTAAAATTACAACTTTTGACCGTTTTATCAAACTTACAGAACTTTTCCTGTAAAATAACAGAAATCTTGTTAGTTTATGGGAAATCATCATTTATTTACAACTACCTACATTCATAACTGTTAATAAACGGGTTTCCTGTACTTCCTACGACTGTCCCTGTTTTTTTACAAACTGTTCACATGGCTCTGATTTGTTTACGAACATTTTCCTGTTAAAAAACGACACTTGCTTGTATAATCAAACAAAAAATGTATGCTTACAACATAGGCTGTTTTTTTACTACCCCGGTCTGTGAAAAAAACAAGGAACCTGTTAAAAACCTACAGTTTTGTGTAAACACTAAATACAAATATACCGTTAAACCACACAATTTCCAGTAATTTAGAGATTCCATGTATGATTACAAGTCGGCCTATAAATTTTCAAGACAGGCTTGTGAAAAAACGCAATTCGCCTGTAAAAAGACAATACTTTCTAATAACAAATACAATAATTGTAAAATTACAGGGTTTTTTTGCCCTTAAAATTATCCTGAAATGTTGTTAGTTTATGGAAATTATCTTTTACTCGTTGCAGGTAGTACGAAACCGTTTATTACCAGTTATGAATTTCATAACTGTTAATAAACGGTTTTTCGTACTACCTGCAACTTTCCCTGTTTTTTGTACACAATTTGTTCGCAAGGTTCTGTTTTTATTTACTGGCGACAATTTTCCTGTCCAAAAAGCGACAATTTATCTTATAAAAACAGAACAAATACTGTAGACCTACGCTAACAACACAGGCAGTTTCTTTTACTACCCAGGTCTGTGAACAAACAAAACAGGTAAACCTGTTAAAAAACCTACATTATTTTAGGCATAAATACGAATATACCGTTAAATCACAACATTTCCAGTAATTTGTAACAGGTTCATGAATATTCATGAGCTAGTTTGTGCTTTTGCAAAATGAACAGAAAATTCTGTTCATAATCCCGTTATTTTTGTAAAATGATTATCGAAATTAATTTTTGATTTAGATTAGTGTAATTAATTATCAGTGGACTCTTGTTAACCCCTTATGGGTGACAATTCATGAATGCAATAATGTTTTAACGTCTGTGTTAAAGTACTAACCATTAAAACCCATACATTGTGGTGTAGCATGTTTATAAGCTAATCGTGAACAAAGGAAGATGGATAGGAACGATAGGTACGATAGGTATAGGCTTAGGGCACAACGTCGTAGGTTATTAGGTAGGTTATTAGGAATAGGAGGATTGGACTACACTGTAACAAATAACTCCCAGGAATTTCCCGCCAAAAACGCTATTCTTTTTTTACAGTGTATGCCGTGAAAAATACAGAAAGAGTATGTGGAAAAACAGAATACAAAAAACAGGAACATCATATTTTAACAGGAAAGTCGCTGTTACAAAACAGAGAAAACTTGAATTTTACAAGATTATATGACATGAAAAATACAGAAAGCTACTGTGAAATTACAGTATGATCATTAACGGGAACCTGTAATTTTACGTGAGGCAATAAAATAACAAGAACTCTCGTAAAATAACGGGGGTTCCTGGCGTTACGACTACCAGGACATTCCCGTAAAAAAACGGCATTTATTTTTTACAGTGTACAAATTACTGCAAAATCGTGTGGTTTTATTTGTATTCAATGTCAACAACAAAAGAATAGGTTTTTTGACCTGGAGTCGAACTATTCAATTGATATAAATGCGATTCAATACGTATACAAATCGTACACAAATCAGATGTTGCTGTGTCGGACAAACCTGAAAAGCTTTTCAAATTGCCATGAGCAACCATTGATGATAGGCTACGCATGAACTGGTCTTTAGATCATCATTGTCAAGTCTGCACCTTCCGATTAATTTGTTTCTTTGTGTGAATACCGTGCTATAGCTTTGCAAAACAAATTACCAATCAGAGGGGCTGTAACGAAACTATTTTAAAATTATAAATATTCTCATAATACTGTATTTCATTCATGCATAATACGCTATCATTTTACAAAAGAATCATAGAGTAGTGATGGATATCAAGCATTTTGCATTAAAACACTAAATGCATATTTTGTCTCTCTGTGAGTTAATTATTTCTCTCGGACCTTGTAATTGGCTGACTGCCTTGCCGTGGCCGTAGTTGTCATTTATTTTCAGACCAATTTCAAGTTAATATAAAAAGACAGTTGACACATGTTCATTATAAAACCATAAACGTATACACTCAATATGGTGCACAATACTTTTGATGTTGGCATAGAGTTTATCAATGGTATATATCTCAGAAAACCACGTGCATAAAATGGT
>JBAMJV010006659.1:12500-244119 GCA_037951105.1 Echinarachnius parma
ATAGTGTTTTGTACATTTTACATTTTACATAGAACATGTTATAAAGTAATTCATATTGGCAAAGCTTATTTTGCTGTCCTCGCTATCTGGTAAATTGTTTCTTTAACAATGTGAAAGAAGCATTTCCATATTATGGCCTGGTCAGATATCAACGGATATCGGAAACGTATGCCCAACGAACAGACAATTTGCGAAATTAAATTATCCGGTGATGAAAGTCGTCTCCATTGCTTCATGTACAAAACATAGAACAACGTACATCACCGGACAAGGAACGGACAAGAAACGTATAGAACGGATGGAAAATTTAGCTCTCCGTTTGACATCCGTTTGCGCAATCCGTTGATATGTGACCGGGCTATTATGACAATGATATCGAATCAATTTATCAATAGGTATTTCTTAGATATATGTATGTCATTCTGAACTGTTTTAATCGCTTGTATGATCAAAGTGTATCCAAAATGTTTACTGTATACTTGGCTCCCGGACGGTTGTTTAAAGTGGGGCACCCAGATATTGATTTACAGGGTGCCGAAAGCAGCAACAATTTGTCGTATAGGCTATCGTATTCAGTTTGGGGTCTTCAACTGCATGGGGCGAATAATTCCTATAGCATCTCTGCATACTCGTATTTAAAACTTGGCCATCCACATCATGTAAAATGAAACTTGTTCTAGCGACCACCCGTGTATAAAGACCACCTGTCTACAAATACAATTTTTCTTGACTCTCTAGGAGGCAGTTTACGATGTGTAAACTGGCTGGCTGGAATACTCCCCAGGGAGTGGGAAATGTGCACTTTCTGTGCAGGAATTATCGCAGTGTGTATCCGTTTACCGGGGTAACAATAACAGTGTAACGTGCTACAATTATCATGTGAATAGCGCTACATAGAATAATAGCTGTTATTATGATTATTACATATAAATGAAACTGTATAAAAAGGCGACCTTGTATTAAAGGTCACATTTCTGCACTCCTTGGGTAATTTTATAGATAAGATTAACTGCATTTTAAGTTGTTTTAAAGACTATTATCTTTTCTTTGCCGTAACACCCTTTTTGGAGTGCTACATCTATATAGAAGGATGTTTTTTATCCTCATAGAATGATCGAGTTCGCTTCCCGACAAGTACCAAATCTCCTCCTTCTTCTATTGAGTATAGGGTCAATCAGCGTGAATGAACTCAAATACATCTATTTGCTCTTTATATCACGACAGTAGCAGTCAATGTCTGGCGAAACTGGTTTCGGACGACGTGATCAAACTATCACCGGCCCAGTACGCATTGTTATCGGCGCTCGACCGTCTCGAACCCCGATCGGACGTCCCGAAGTCGCAGGAGAGAGGTCCGTCTCGCCCTCCGTTGTTGGGCCGCAGGTCGAGGTCGGCATACTGCGACACACGATGTTTGTTTGCTGGGTTTTCGTGGCTGTGTCGCACACCGTACACGAAGTACACTACTAGACCTGTCAGATAAAAGAAAGACGAAGACAATTTTTATTATGAGAAATAAAACCTTTCTCGAGAGACATTCTGATTGCCATGTATACGGACCTGGGTTTCCTCGGGTGATAACAGACGCGGTGACGTCATGCAATCGCCATTTTGTTTCGTATGCGTTAACCACGGAAGTATATGCTTCCGTGGCGTCAACGTCATGGTGATTCCGAGTGGAGTAATTATTGGCAAATTAAACAAATAATTGATACATGCCCATTGGTTTTACATGAGGAAATTATATCTCAGCTAGTCCACATGGTCGACGTAACAGCTCAAACTGAGCTAAAAACGTATAATATAGGTCCAGAAAACCTAAACCCTGATGTGAAACCGAATGTTTGCGTTATACATATGCATTTACCGTAATTTAATTCGAATAAAATAATCAGTAGAAGACATCTAAATCACAGTTTCATTGGATTATCTCTCTTCTACACCATCGCCCAGTGATTTTACCACAAGAAAGCAATATGAGTACATAAATAAAAGATTACAAATTAGGTTCGTAGACCCATAAATTAAGACTTTTTGGAGCTTACCGAACGCTGTCCATGCGGCGAGCTCGATGAAAGCAATGACTTCGAACTGGACCATGAGAAAGATGTTGGCTAAGAGACTGACCAATGGGAAGTATGGCATCAAAGGCACCTGGTGTATACAAATGATACAATCATAAACAATAACGAACAAACATGTCATTAGCTTATCAATTAGTATTCCAAACGTATAGGGAAATGGACAAGAAACATGGAGAAAAAAAGCAAAGAAAATATGGTTTATCCGGGATTCGAACCCGAAACCTCCGGATTACTAGACCGGTGCTTAACCGACTGAGCTATAGAAAGCTCTATTCGTCCCTGAAACCCCTTGTTGTTCAATGCTCCTGATGGTCAGAAGTTCTTCAACAGCATCACCAGCAGGAAGAAGAGCAGTAACACTGGCATATAACATCACAATAAAATATTATAAACTGACATGGGTGGAATGATTGTATCGTTTACGATGGTTACCCTGAAATAACACGCTCATTAAATTATGTCGCTGGATGTTGAAAGCTAAAAATGAAAACTATTGAGTAACCTTTTTAATATTAGGTTTAAGTTTCAAAATTCATATTACGGTATTGGCCTGATGCGAACACATGCTTTACTGACATTAATATATAATAATAATTATAATAATTATTGAGAAAACAGAGTGACCATACCTTGAATGAGATGTTCTGGTTGTATTGTGGGAGGATTAGGAGCGGGAGACACGAGACGACCGCCATGAGGACCAGGGCGGCCATACTGCAGATGTACGGCAGGTTCGCCGAGCTGATCTCCTCAAAGAACCGCGTTAGCAGGATCATGGCGCCGCTTGAGAAACAGATGAACCCCATGAGTGATGCCGACACGGTCGGACCCGGTCTGGACACGCCCATCAGCCTCATGCTCTCATGGTAACGGATTTGATTCGACGATGATAAGTTTCCATTCGCGATGAGTAGAGGCGTTGTCTCGTCGCTATTGTCGTGATGGTAACCCCGCCCCCTCCGCTCATTGGTCGGCGGACCGCCATTCTGGATACTCCCGTTCAGCGCCGGGTGACTGACCTCCGTTTCCGTGGTTGCAGGGGCGTGGCCTCCGTCCAGAGAGGAATATCCTGTAATGTCCTTCTGCGGGCGGTACCGCAGCATAATACAGGCAGATATGACCACCACGAACTCGACAAAAGCCACAAGGGATAAGAACTGCATCAGGGCGACGAAATCGATGATGATTGCAATGACGATGGAGACGGCACCGCCGAAGATCGTTGCGGATACGGGTGTCTTTGACACAGGGTGCGTGTATCCCAGGAACTTTGGAAGGAGTCCATCGCGAGCCAACGCGTAGATGCTTCTGGACACACAGTACATGCAGTTGATGATACCACCCGTCATACTGCAGAGAGCACCTATAGCTACCACGTATTGCATCCAAGGCTCACCCACCGTTCCGAACGCGCTTACAAAGGGAGACTCGACGTTGATCTGGAAAAATAATAATAAAACGGAAAATGTATAATATATCTATTGCCTCTCGTACTATGTATATATAGTACCAATCAACCAACCAACCAACTAATCAACCAACCAACCAACCAACCAACCAACCAACCAACCAACCAACCAACCAACCAACCAACCAACCAACCAACCAACCAACCAACCAACCAACCAACCAACCAACCAACCAACCAACCAACCAACCAACCAACCAACCAACCAACCAACCAACCAACAAGCAAATAAACAGACGAATGGGGAAATCAACCAACGAACAAACCAGCCAAACAAACAATATTTATCAAACAATCAAACTAAATAACTAACTTGAACATCTAACCACACAAACTATCACAACACTTCGTAGAACGACTTCATAATACTTAAATTGTTGTCTTATATACTATTCACCAGGGTATTGTTTTATTATATGTAATGGTTGAAATGAAAACGATGGAATCTACCTCATAGAAGGGCACCACGATGGTGAGTGCGAAGATGGCGCCGCAGTAGCAGAGTATGGACACCAGGAAACCCACAATGACTCCTATGGGAAGCCCTCTGCTCGGGTCTTTGGCTTCCTCAGCGCTGAAGGCTACTGCTTCAAACCCACAGTAACCGGAGAACGAAGCTGCGGCGCCCGTCAGGACACCGTTGAATCCAAAGGGGAAGTAGCCATATGGAGTCGTGAGGTTGCTGACATCGCTGTGGATCATGGACATAATGAATACCATTGAGATCGTGATGACGTTGACGGCTACGAATAACCCGTTGGCTTTGGCAGACACGGACGTCCCAACAGCGACCAGGACACACGTCAGGAAACAGATCCCAGCCGCAAGGAAGTCGGGGTACTTTCCTAGGAAATCCGAGTCCCACTCCTGGCCGTCCAAGACAACTACAACCGTCCAGTTTCCGACGGCGTGGTTGATGACGTTGTCGAAGTAGGCGCTCCAGCCTCTGGACACCAGGGCCACGGACATGACTCGGAGGATGATGGCGTTCCAGCCGACCATGAAGGCGAAGATCTCCCCGAAGCCCACGTAGGCGTAGAGGTAGGATGCCCCTGTTTCAGGAAGTCGTGTGGCGCACTCCATGTAACAGAGGGCTGCCAATAAAGCGACTAGCCCTGACACTAAGAAGGAGACTGTGCCCGCTGGACCCGCCATATCTCCTGCCACCTATATAGGGAAAAGTGGTTATAGTTGAAAAGGCCTAGTAGAGCGTCTGGTTATAATACGAAGAAACTGCAGAAGTTTAGATACTTTAACTTTAATGAAATTGTAATGTTAATATATGTCATCTGTCCTTTGTTGAGAATTTGCAGCGTTTTTTTTTTTTTTTTTTTTTTTTTGTAACCTAACGTGATCAAAAGTATTGTTTAATTTGTCATTAAACAAATGTAACGGAACGAAAATGTAAAAACAAATCATATAAAACGATTAGTAAATTATTATGGTTGTGATCTATCAAACATTATGTGGGAGTTTATATATGACTTCCTACTAATTGGAAACAGTCAGGTCAGTGGAGCCAGACGCAGTCTTAGTGGAACATCCATCGGAACAGAGATTATATTTTTCGCGAGTTTAAACCAGAGTTGATATTAAGCAACTAAAGCCCTCCCGCACATAGAGCCGACTCGACCCGATCCGACTGGTTATCAATCAAGCTATAGTCAGTTTCGTTCAGTCGAAGCCGATTCAACATGTTGAATCGGCCTTTAATGACCTCCGACTGGCTCTTGGCAGGCAAAACCGTCCTGAGGCAACGTATACTGAGCTGAACCGACTGAAAACCAGTCGGATCGGGTCGAGTCGGCTCTGTCTGCGCCGGGCTTTAGTAATACTGACTGTGCTTGATTTGAATGCCTAGAGTGATTATTTTGTAAATTGGAAAGAAAAACAAATAAGTCAGTTATGATTTACCTCTCCAGTTAAGACGTACACACCAGAACCCAGCATGCAACCGATAGCGATTAGCGACAGATCGGACGTGGTGAGGCAGCGATCGAGCGGTGTCGATGTGAGATCGTATTGTACTCTCTTCTGTCGACATACCGATCTCCCAAAGCGTTGCAAACTCGGGCAAGAAGACATGTTCGATTGACGACTTCAGATACTAAATAATAGACAAAGAATAGAATGAGACAATGTATTTTCAAGAAGTAGATACAAATAGTCATACAATAAATAAATAAACTACGTAATCGGCAGGAAAGGTAAGAATTTCCTCAATCGCTTAAATAGGGATAGTGACACGCAAACCCCAACATCACCTGTCATCTCCTCAAGTTCAGTTAGTATAGTTTACCTCATCTCCCCCAGACCCCCGACATCTCGTCACCGGAGATGATCTACCTCCTACTCCTAGCGGGGATGATTGGGAACGGGTATTTGTTCCACCTGGTGTACCTCCGTCTGATCTGGTCCCTCCAGGCGTTATCCATCATAGCCAACCATGACGTCCCGTCCCGAATCCCGTCCTTTATGTCTCCAGAGGCATCGACAAAGTCCGGGAAAACCTCCTCGTTTTCTGCATTCCCATTCCCACTGGGATTTCGATCGCCGCGACCAAAGTCGAACACGGCGTCGTCAACCAAAGCGACAATGTGGTCGTTGTCGTCATCACCATCGGGATTTGCATTTCTTGCCAGGAGAATGTCAACCAAAGCCTAATCAATAATGTCATCAAGGCGTTCTCGGACAGCTACGGGAATAGCATGGTTTCTAAGAATCGGGAACGGTTCGTCATCATCGTTCCCCGGATACTCCATTGGGTAGTCCCGTGGCTCATCGGGATCCAGAAGTTCCCCTCATTTTCCCACATATTTTCGTTATCGAGTCCAATCAACCCTCAATGGAAGATGGGGAGGTTCAGCCAACCTTCTGGATTCGTTAAAGGTCGAAACGCAGGTCTGAACAGCATAACGTAGCCACAAAACACAGTGCGCATCAAGATTTATAACGCTATGTTGTCATAATACACTGAGTGAGTTCAAGTATTTGGAATATCCTTTTTTACTCTCAAAAAGGCCATGGGCGCCTATTCATTAAAGAGAAAATTAAACGCCACAAGAGACATCGGTCTTACATTTTTCCACATCACATGGTACATTTTAATTATTTCTGATTCATTTATATTCCAGTCAGGTCGAATATGCTCTTTTCAATCAAATTAAATCAATTTCTTTTCCATTTAATCAATATATTTTGAGTTCAATTAAATAAAAATTATTTTTTATTTGACAATTATAATCAATTATAATCTTATAAACTAACAAAGCAGTTTTACCTTGTACAAAATGATTGGGTGAAGTTTAAATGTTTCTTCAACAGCTGATTAATCGTCCAATTCGTTTTGAATTCAATTCATTCCATTCAATTCTATCAAATTAATTTCTCTCTTATCTCTGTTATGAACGTATAATTATTAGCCCTATAAAGATGAGATTCATATGCTAATTATATAATTATTTATATTGAATCCAACTGTCTATATTCATATTTAATTGTAATATATATCATTTGAGTATCATGGCCCCCCTCTTTGTGTTACTTAGCCAATATTTCACATTTCATTGTATTTTAGCTCGGTTGACCGTCTGCTCAAGCTTTTGCTTATAACGGCGACCTTCTGCTTTCATTCTTTATACACGCAATGGCCCAACGTATAACTTACTCTTACTCATGTATAAGTAGTTTTGTTTTATATTTTGTATATTGTTTGCATACCTTATGTTCTATATTATTATCCATATTTGTTGTAACTGATTTGTTCGATTGCAGAAAATAAAGTCTTTGAAATGAAATATATCTATAGTTTCGTTCAGTTACATTATTTTTCACTCGACGCAAATTAGTTTCCTGGAAAAAATTAGTAATAATCTAGTGTAGTCGGACCATAGTTCAGGTTCTTATCTGTGTCAATGTCGGCTGTAGATCGAGCTCATGCAACAATTATTGTATAACCTAAACAAGATTAAGGGTATGTTGCTTCGACTGCTGTATCATAAAGAATGAAGGTAGAAAGTCCTGCTATGTGACCACCAAGGCCAATTTGGCCACATGCCATCGTTTTAATGGAGGTCCACTGCAGCAGCGCACAGACATAACACTTTGGTTGTCCAGACATAACAACCCCACTGAGAGGAAAACAATTACTAATATTATTAACAGATCATAACTATAAAAAGTGGAATCGAGTGTGAGGTTTTCATAAGAGCTATCATCTCATTAAAACAACATATTCATGTATTAA
Source organism: Echinarachnius parma (assembly GCA_037951105.1). Taxonomy (NCBI): domain Eukaryota; kingdom Metazoa; phylum Echinodermata; class Echinoidea; order Clypeasteroida; family Echinarachniidae; genus Echinarachnius; species Echinarachnius parma. The sequence goes on from JBAMJV010006659.1 coordinate 20,299, forward strand.
CTTCAAGTCAATCTAATCTATAAGATAAAGACACAATAGTGTGCTATAGTATAATGTAGGACGCATGTAACTAAAGGGCAATTGATCCTGGGTAATTAAAGTGGGGTTTTCACTGTAAGAGACTAGTACATCGGAGGGAAAATCTCTGAAAGTTTCTTTTGGTAAAGAAATAAGAGAATTATGGATCTTTGAAGTCATCTGTTTATTTCTATGGGGGTAAAATTAGCAACGCATGCACTCTGACAAATTACACCCCATATTTTTAGTATATACAATTTTCTTTTTTTCTTCATTATAGTCATAATTTTCTTTTCTCTTGGGTAGAAACTGTTCAACAAAACATTTTTATTCAAACAAAGGGGAAACATATATTTCGAGAAAATAAAACACAATTACAATTTTGCGTACGGAACATACTAATGTTGTTGTAACCGTCAGTTGTATACCAATTTGCTAGAGTGTTTTGCCAAATTGATATAAATAAATGGATAGTTTAAGATTTTCAGTCATATTTCTGTTAGTTCTTGACCGATCTTGCTTAAACTTTCAGAGATTATTCCTCCTTTTAGACTCTTGAAAGGTATAATAACAACATTTTGCCTGCATGAGTATCATTGTCCTTTAAATCTTCGGTACATATGCACAGCTGATCAGTCACACGATACGTTTGTAATTCAAACAGTCCATTTCATTCTTATATACTATATTCAATTAAATTCAATTAAATCCTTCTTCATTCAATTCCATCCATTTTTATTCAATTTAAATACTTTAAGAAAGAATCTAATATACTCCGCAAAAAAAGAAACTGGACACTTGTATGAGACCAAATATTTCATATTCATAAACGATAAAATATATGATATTGTATATCATATTAAAGATAAAATGACCCTCTTCAATATTGGCATGAAATTCAGATGAAATCATTCATGCATGACTTGTCACAGTCAATTAACAATACCAAGGTCTGTTTTCAAAAATAGCAAAAATGGAACATCCACTCAACCATATAAATGTTGTATAATCTAAAACGCTATATTCATGACATGGCTTAATGTTTCATTGCAAATTTGACCTTTTCTATCTTCATCTCAATAAAAAGTATAAATGAAGACAAATTGTGAACGTTATAGGTTTTATTTTCATCCAAAAGTAACAAAATGGGGAATTCCATGGCAAAGGTTTATTAGTCGAAACCACAGTTTGTGATCTTATTTCAGCATGAAAAATGGTATAAATTATTTTCAAGAATTCTACCGTAGTCCAAAGATCTTCAAAACCTGATGTCATCCTTGGTCAAACAGTTGGGCAGTCTTTAACATGACATTTCCCGAGGTAACTATGGTTAAAATTGCAGGGGACACATGAAACAGACAAGCTTTATGCCTCAAAGACAGACCAGTATGTTGATGCTCTCATAACCTGGCCCTGTTTTATTGACAAATTTGAATTTTCATAGTTTGTTCACAGCAATAAGTTGAATAATGTCATAATTTACTTGCCCCCGCACATCTTCTTTTAAGTGAAACGCTTACTATCATTTCAGTCGAATGGTGTGGTCCTCCATTGTTTTTGCTATTTTCGAAAACAGACCTTGCTATTGTTAATTGACCATGGCATTTCATGCATGACCGATTACACCTTTAATTTATACCCTGCATGTATAGGACTAAAATCCCTTTAATTTGATATATGATAATGTACACTTTATCATACATTAATATGAAATATTTCAACTTATACAAGTGTCCAGTTTCTTTTTTTGCGGAGTATATAACAAAGAAGTCTTACCTGGTAAGAAATGTAGGTATAGTATAATTAAACCTTTCTTCAACCGACTCGTTGGACTCGCCCATGAAACAGAGATGCAAATGGTCGACTAGTTGTGACTTCACCAGTGTACAAATTACATGATCATTACATTTGCACGCAGAAATAAAAATGAATAATTTTGATTCCAACACTTGAAAACTAGCACTTCATTAGAGTTACTATACGTGAATTCGTTATCCTTCTGAAAAATTTAGTTTACAGGTTTAGCTCAAGTTGTAGTAAATCTTCATTCGTAGTAATTAGGCCACGCCCATGGTCCGCCTGTGAGCGAAATCAGCCAATCGCAAAGCTTGACTTCTAAATGACATTGGCCACGTGTGTATTAAGCTAGCTAGTATCAAACCGGTATCAACAAGAAAACGCATGCTGTTGCGTATTTTTAAAGTGGCACCAGGGAAACGGGAGGTCAAACTCCCATTTCCCCGGTGGCACCATGGACAAAAAACAAACAAGTTATACATGTATTATGTTGGTGGAGTAAATCATTTGACAAAACCCAAACCATGGTCATTTTACCGCCGGGAAGAAGTTTTGAAACTATTATGCAATCTCATAATTTAATAAACTAAATAAACAATATAAACTTTAATTATAGCCACGGAATTAATATGTTCAAGTATAACAATGTCATGACTCTTCCATATATTAACCCTTACAATGTCATGACTCTTCCATATATTAACCCCTTGTAGTATTACAATGTCATGACTCTTCCATATATTAACCCTAACAATGTCATGACTCTTCCATATATTAACCCTTACAATGTCATGACTCTTCCATATATTAACCCTTACAATGTCATGACTCTTCCATATATTAACCCCTTGTAGTATTACAATGTCATGACTCTTCCATATATTAACCCTTACAATGTCATGACTCTTCCATATATTAACCCCTTGTAGTATTACAATGTCATGACTCTTCCATATATTAACCCTTACAATGTCATGACTCTTCCATATATTAACCCTTACAATGTCATGACTCTTCCATATATTAACCCTTACAATGTCATGACTCTTCCATATATTAACCCCTTGTAGTATTACAATGTCATGACTCTTCCATATATTAACCCCTTGTAGTATTACAATGTCATGACTCTTCCATATATTAACCCCTTGTATAACAATGTCATGACTCTTCCATATATTAACCCCTTGTATAATTAATATGTTCAAGTATTACAATGTCATGACTCTTCCATATATTAACCCCTTGTATAATTAATATGTTCAAGTATTACAATGTCATGACTCTTCCATATATTAACCCCTTGTATAATTAATATGTTCAAGTATTACAATGTCATGACTCTTCCATATATTAACCCCTTGTATAATTAATATGTTCAAGTATTACAATGTCATGACTCTTCCATATATTAACCCCTTGTATAACAATGTCATGACTCTTCCATATATTAACCCCTTGTATAATTAATATGTTCAAGTATTACAATGTCATGACTCTTCCATATATTAACCCCTTGTATAATTAATATGTTCAAGTATTACAATGTCATGACTCTTCCATATATTAACCCCTTGTATAATTAATATGTTCAAGTATTACAATGTCATGACTCTTCCATATATTAACCCCTTGTATAATTAATATGTTCAAGTATTACAATGTCATGACTCTTCCATATATTAACCCCTTGTATAATTAATATGTTCAAGTATTACAATGTCATGACTCTTCCATATATTAACCCCTTGTATAATTAATATGTTCAAGTATTACAATGTCATGACTCTTCCATATATTAACCCCTTGTATAATTAATATGTTCAAGTATTACAATGTCATGACTCTTCCATATATTAACCCCTTGTATAATTAATATGTTCAAGTATTACAATGTCATGACTCTTCCATATATTAACCCCTTGTATAATTAATATGTTCAAGTATTACAATGTCATGACTCTTCCATATATTAACCCCTTGTATAATTGTTAACTGTGCATGCCATCGGAACTTACATTTTTACCAAGGAGCTTCGGATTTCCTTGTTTTTACATTGTTTTACTATTGTACAATTCCATATTTCTACAATTGTGAAATTTATTCTGTTCTATTGCTATTGCTTCTATATGCTATTTCTCTAAAGTGAAATCGTTGAACATGTGTTAGGAGTATATAAGTGGTATATATATCATTCTAAGAAATTGATTTTTAGCAAACTGGAATCGTGATCTCAATTACATTGAAGAAAATCCGAACAATTCATTTAAAATAAATTCTACGAGTGTGATGTACCGGTCAAAGGCAGCATGCAAAGCCATCGTAATATACTGTACATACAACTGGTGAACAGCTGATGGTCTTACTTTTAATAAACAACAATTCAATCGCTATCTCAACCAAGATGGATTGTCGTTATCTCTCTTATCAATACAATACGGCAGATGTTCAATTTCTCGCCCGAGTATTTGAATAGATATAATTTATTTAAATATTTCATTGGCGAACATATATAAGGCCAAAAAAATAAAATTGTTGGATTGGAGTAACGGGCAACCAAACATTAATGTAGGTAGGTAGGTTTTTTTTTTTCAGGATTCGCACAAATACACAAAAACACACATATAACACACAAATGTTTTTTTTTATTAAGAAAAAACCTTTAGGGTCGGCGGTATTTGTAGGGTCGGGCGGGTTATACGCCAATCCAACCATTTATTTTTCATGGCCTAAGTGACAGGACTACGTATACGTGCCCCCCTATTATTTACGCGCCCCACCCCAATCAAAATCAGTCCAACCACTCTATATGCCGATGAATACTCTGCTATTTATGAGAGATTTAATATTTATTTTTTGACATGTATAATGTCTAGACGTTATTGGTTATCCATGTCTAGTGATACTGTCTCTTTAGCCAGCCCCTTTGACCCGAACTCTCATAAGACGTGTAATAACCATATATAGGTCATTTATGTTCATTTTAAATTTTACATTTAGTGCGTGAACTACATTAATAAAGTCAAATAACGCGATCTAACGAATGTTGAATTTGATCAGCTGTTGAGAATTCGGACCAGAGTTAAAGGGATAGTTGAGTTTTGGTATAGAGGGCGCTACACAAAATAATTTGTTTGTGAGGTAATTAAAGTTTGAGTGTCAAATTTGAAAGAGCATGCAATTTTAAGACAGAATAAACTTTATTTGATCAAAATCGATTCAGAAATGGCTGAAATATCCATAAAAATAAACACTTGGAATGAGTGTAGGGCCCCACAATTTCGATAACTTTGAACCATGCAGTCGTTACAAATTTTGTTTAAAGCTTCCTCTTTTCAAAAACGTACAAAAGAGGTTTTTAAATAGTTGTTGAGTATCTCTCTATCTAATAACTATTTCAACAAAACATCACATGCACGATATTTGTATTTAAAATGGTTGAAACCAATGAGTTTTTAGAGAGCGTTAGTTTGTAATGTAATAGTAAAATTGACCAAAACTGTACTCTCTTTACCAAAACTCAACTATGCACCCTATGTACATTTGTTGTATACGGTATGCTTATTACATTGTTTGTTTGTGTGTCTATTTTTATTTTTATTTTTTTTTTTTGGGGGGGGGGGGGGGGTTCGTTGGTTGGTTTGTTTTATTTGTTGTTTTGTGTGGGGTGGTGGGTTACCTGGATGGTGCAAGGCTGTATAATTAGGGACCCCCCCCCCCCCCCCCATGACCTCAACACTGAATGCTATGATCCCCTTTCAGCTATGTCCCTTCCCTCTTTATCAATTCCAACATAGAACATTCTTGGATATCACAAAAATGATTCTAGTCGAGGGCGGTTGGGGCAAACTCTTTTAACTTAATATTGTTTACTGTTTTGGGAGGAAGTGCGCCCTCGCCCCCCTCCCCCCCCCCCCCCCCTACCTCCCGCTGTAGCTACGTTACTGTGGTCGAGCTTAGTTAAATACTAAAAACAAAACATGCAGCACATGTATAGCCTGTATGAATACTGCTGAAATATCTACAACTTTGTATTTGAATGAGTCCAGTCTATATACTTCATGGAACACATGGGTATCAATGAGGACTAATTAGTATCAGTAATTAGTAATATCAAGTATATGCAATTGCAAGCACTTTATAGAGGGGAACCATTCTCATGTATACATTATTACTTGGTGTACTCTCACACAGATTCAAAACCCACGTAAAGTCAGAAACACTAGTATTTTATTTATGTTTGATGACCTTCTGTTCATGAGAAGTTATAAGTGGGGTGACATTATATGAGATATACTTGATAAAAATCAATATCAGATATACATGTATTAAGTTCCCATCCTTGGCTACAACTTCCATATGTACACACACACACACACACACACAAACTCACACATAAACATACACACATATATACACCGATTGGCATGCAAATTCTTCGTATTTAGTGTTGTTTTAAAATGTCTACCCCAATGTTTGTTTGGTTGGTTTTGTTGTTGTTTTCGGGGGGGGGGGGGGGGATCTTATATGATTGTTAATCATCTCTTTGCATTTTACATTTTTTATTTTCTAATATAGACACAAAATACGAGCACACATAATTCCTCTATCTTTGTATGGTATTATATTTTATGTGTGTGATATTCTATAATAAAAATGTATGTACAAAACAACTTTGCAAACAAAAATATATCAACATTCTTAATAAACGTACCATGACATTGGTATCTTGTATTGATGATAATGCTTGGTATTAATTTTATAACCAAAATACTAATCCGTCAAACAAAGTATGAGATGGAGGCATTGACATGGGACAATAATACACAAATCATAATTAAGGCAATTAAAGATTACACGGCTTCGAACAAAAATGTTATGGACACCCACCCCCACCCTCTTGTTACACATCTCTTTACCAGTGGTCGGAAATTTTGGCCCACGAAATAACCCCCCCTTGACAAAATCCTGGGTACACCTATGATAAGAGCAATACAAAATATGTTGAACAAACACTTGTTCATTATGGTTATATAACAACCGACAAAACAGAACTGTTAATGTGTTTACATTTGTCCCAAAAATGCTTTAATAATTTAAAGCATTTGCAGAACACAATAATGCAAATACAACTTACAACAATCGAAATCAATGTTAGACAAAAATATTTTCAAGGTAAGTACATGCAGGGAACTCCCATTTCCCTGGTACATGTATAAAAACATTTTTAAAAAGTACTACAATGCATAAAATAACCATTATACTGCTAATGTTAAATTTGAATACATTAACATAATAAAATAATATTAAACTACAAATAGTATCATTATAATTAATATTCAATATAATGTTAATAATCAATATTATATATTATGTAGTTATAATTTATATCATAATTAATATTACAATTATTAAAATCAAAATATTTGGAATAAAAACATTTATTCATGATAAACATGTAGACTTTAAAATATTGCTATCATAAACATTACTGTACAATAACTGCCAATGTTAGAGTTGTTATTTGTAAGACACATGAAATCATACAAATAATAAGACAATAATACATATATATATGAACAATCACAGACATTTTGAACACAAAATTGTTCCTGATAAGTATGAAGACATTAACCCAAATAAATAAATAATGGCATGACAAACCTGAAAGCAATAAAGGTGGACAGATTTATCACACACCATAGAATAAACATCATACATATACATATTGAAAAGTAGGATTACAAATACAAATATATGTGCATTATGTACAAATAGAATTCATCACAATATTTTCTTCACTCAAGTTTTGGCACCAGATGTAGATTTGCCCACCTCATCTTCCCCCACCCCAAATGAGATGTCTAAGGTCTATGCCCCGGGGGGGGGGGGCACTCATGTATAATGTAAGACGGGTATGTGCTGCTTAAAAGAACCCCGTTTTCACACCCGATTGCCGCTATAAAGATACCCGATTTTCCAAAATTGCCGCTCCATAGACCCCCGGAATGACTTGGCTAGATAGTTGAGTAGCGCCAAGTCCATTATTCTTCTTCTAGTCAGCTCCTTGGATCACCATTTGAGCCTTTTTGAGGGTTTCCGTAGGTCTTTGGTAGCTCCAAGTCTATGTATTTTGTAGTTTTAGTCTGCTCCTAGACCCCTTAACTCCCGTTTCAGGGTTTTTGTAGCTCCAAAGACCCTATATTTTTTGCTTGTAGTCAGTTCTTAAGACCCCCATTTCAGAGTTCCGTGCGGCACACCCCCGTCAAAAAATAATTTGAGTGCCTCCCCCGGGGTCTTTGCATCTTCTTGACAAGTATCGACAGTCTGATGAGTTTAAAGGGTACCACCACCCAAAACATAACATTCTTTTAAATAAGAGGTAACATTTTTATTAGTCCATTCCACCAAAAAGTTGCAAAAAATATGTTTCCCGAAAAAATTAAATAATTGGAAACTAGATGGATCTTCGACTGCGCGCAGTCGAAAATGATGCCTCCGCCATTACGCAATTTAATGTCAAGCCCAAATCAACATGTACACAGAATTAATTCTGTCAACTCAATTTTGATGGTACTCTGTCTTTTAGATCTTGACGTATCACAATTATGAGCTATAAGTGACCTTGACCTTTGACCTCATGACCCCCAAAATCTAATCAGTTCATTGGCTCTCCAAGGAACATACATGTACCAAGTTTTGTCAGAATCAGTCAATCCGTTCTTGAGATAACGCGATCACGAGCTATTTTTGCATATATAATGAGCTCTGTGACCATTGACCTTTGACCTCATGACCCCAAAATCTAATCAGATCATTGGCCCCCCAAGATACATACATGTACCAAGTTTTGTCAGAATCAGTCAATCCGTTCTTGAGATAACGCGATCACGAGCTATTTTTGCATATATAATGAGCTCTGTGACCTTTGACCTTTGACCTCATGACCCCAAAATCTAATCAGATCATCGGCTCCCCAAGATACATACATGACCCAAGTTTGGTGAAAATCCGTCAATCCGTTCTTGAGATAACGCGATCACGAGCTATTTTTGCATATATAATGAGCTCTTTGACCTTTGACCTCATGACCCCAAAATCTAATCAGATCATCGGCTCCCCAAGATACATACATGACCCAAGTTTGGTGAAAATCCGTCAATCGCTTCTTGAGATAACGCGATCACGAGCTATTTTTGCATATATAATGAGCTCTGTGACCTTTGACCTTTGACCTCATGACCCCAAAATCTAATCAGATCATTGGCCCCCAAAGATACATACATGACCCAAGTTTGGTGAAAATCCGTTAATCGGTTCTTGAGATAACGCGATCACGAGAACGGGACGTACGTACGGACGGACGGACGTACGGACGGACGGACGGACGGACGTACGGACGGACGGACAACCCGAAAACATAATGCCTCCGGCTACTTCGTTGCGGAGGCATAAAAAGCATCATCATACTACAACATGTGTTCATGGAAGACGAAGACTACCTTTTATCCAAGGAATAATACATCGTCCGTGATTCTCTTGTCTCCAAACGTACGCATGAGTAGAATTAGCACACTTGCAAACATGTTGCGCATACAGAACCATGAGGCGATAATGGTTCCGTAAGTGGTGGGTAAGTAATTGCATTGTTTATGAAATACACAACCCTTTGCAAAATGTTGGGCATCTATTTGATATCACGCAATGGTACCAAAACATAATTATGTGTTGTTCTTTGCCAGTGAAAGTAGTCCTGGTACTTACAAGAAAAACAAATACATTAGTACATTTTGATTTTCTTCAAAACAATCTTTGTACAATTAGGAATATTTGTCCATCTCATATGCATTCTTTTGACAAAGTCCTCCCTCTAGTAAGGCACATACCTTCATTTTGTTTTTTCGGACATGTCTCAAGTTCTCACCTTAGTAACAGTGTAGTACATCAACAAATTTTCATGTTATTCCAATGTATAATCTCAAATAAAATATGGAGAATCATACTTTCATAATTGTAGTACAGTATTATCGGTAAACATAATATAATCATTTATACAAAAATATAGTTAGTACATTTGTATTTTTCTGAAATAATCTTTCAACGGAATGGCCATTTATCTATTTCTCCTGTACCCTGTTGAAACAATGAATGTATAAACAAAAAAACAAACTTTCAATCAGTTTTGAGACAAAATCGCAACTCAATCAGTTTAGTACATTTTAATCTTCTTCTGGATTTTCTCTCGACAAAATGGACATTCGTTCATTTCCTCTGTACATTGCTGACACATGGAATGACCACACAATAACATGATTTCCTTCCGCTCATCAAGGCAGATTCCGCACTGGAGTTCCTCAGCCAACTTGCGATTCTTCTGGACGAGGACAGACTTGGTGAGCTCAGAGTCAGAGTCATGAAAGCCACTTCCCCCGCTTGCAATACCAGACACTGAAAATAGGGCGGAATGAGAGAGATAGTTTGATGACTTTGAATGCATTAAAGTGAGGCCTGTAAATTGTCAGATATTGCCCAAAATGACATTTGAGACTTCAATCCTGTACCCAAATCATTGTAAGATATGTCCGAATGATGTGTGAAAGTTTCATTGAAAAAGAACACTGATTTCCTGGTTTAAAAAAGCGAAAATATGCGTCAGCTTTTACAACGGATGTTTATGAGGTTTTTGACCGTTTGTTAATGCTTTTGAGCTGAATGATAGATATCGTCATACTAAACAACATGGTAGAAGAGAAAGGAGGAAGCTCCAAGTAATTTTCGTGGAGTTAGACACTTTACAGGCCTCACTTTAAGACTCCAATCAAAATGTTTGATTTACCCAAACAAAAATCAATGTCTTTTAAACATCATGATTCACAACAAAACATCACTTTGTTTCATTTGCAAACTGTCTGCTATCTATTCAAAATCTCATTTCCTGTATTGATACAAAATGCAATCATAGAAGATGAAAAGATTTGTTTGATACGTCATTGTCAGTATTAAAATCTAGTTGTCCCGTCAGGCTACCTCTACCTATAATAAAATCATTTTTTGCTGGTCTGACGCAAAATTTTACTGGCCTATAGGGCCACTGTTACTGTCAAGTCCTGTATTAGTCATGGCTAACTTGTGACAATAACCTGGCATACAAGGTAAGAATAACAAGATTAGATAGAACAAGGAATGGCAATGGAAGAGGAACAGTACATGAAAGTCAGTTAAAGTGATCCAGGTAAAGTGTCTAACTCCACGAAAAATACTTGGAGCTTCCTCGTTTCTCTTCTGCCGTGTTGTTTAGCTTATGGTAAGAGAAGAATAAAATAGGGTTAGATTTTTTCAAATGTCCCTTTAGTATGAAGATATTTATCATTGAAAATCATTATTTGAAAAGTGTTGCCAACGCTTTTGATAAAAAGTACAATTGCCGTAGCTGAACACGTCCGGCCAGCGCGTGTGGGAAACCTTCCCGACCCGACTGCATGAGCCGAGCGCGTGCACATTCCATGAATTCCGTACCGTCTGTATACACAGGTGCGGATATCGTCAAGATCAAACGGATGAGTATTACTGCGACAAATCTACGGCAGGCCATCAGTATTCGGTGATAAAATATGAACTCAATATTCGTTTTTTTCACTAGGTAAACAGTGTTCGTTTTCTTTCAAACTTTCACAAATCTTTCAATTGTATTTTACAATGATATTGATATAGGATTGAAGTCTCAAATGTCATTTTGTGCAATATCTCACACTTTACCTGTATCACTTTAAGTGACACAGTGAGAGGGGCAAACAGGGCCTAACTGGCTGGAATACTCCCAAGCATAGGCGTTCAACACACCCCATTTTTGCTAAAACACCCCCCTTGAACAAATCTTGGGTACGTTTATGTTCCCCTGGGAGGGGATATTGTGCACTTTGTGTGCAGGAATGATGTGTCGTGTGTATCCATTGACAAGGGTAATGAATGGAAAGAGGAAGATGGATTATACCTGGTGTTACAGCTGCCTGTTCGCCCATGGCTGCATCTGAATTTGTCATCAAGTCTGGTGGTTTGCTCAGCTGTAGTACAGTCTCTATCCCTTTCTGTAATGGTAAAAGTAAAGATTAGAGGAATCTTCCAACTGCACACAGTCAAAAGGGATGCCTCTGCCATTGCATGATTGTCATCAAGTCTGTAGTACAGTCTCTATGCCTTTCTGTAATGGTAAAAGTAAAGATTAGAGGAATCTTCCAACTGCACACAGTCAAAAGGGATGCCTCTGCCATTGCATGATTTATATATAAAGCCCAAATTAACTTGTACTGAATTTGTTTTAATGATTTGTGACAACTAGAGCAATGATGCAGATTGCTTTGCTAATTGTTTTGTCAAATTGGATAAGAATTTTGTTTAATCTATAATCACCATATGATCGCCTTGGCATTTTGAACATGAAAACATTTTATGGGAATTTTTACATTCGGGAATTGAATGGGCATTTTGGGACAATGCAAGGATTCTAAGACTTTCAGAAACTAAGAAACTTTCATTTTTATTCATTATACTTTTGAAGCATATGCATCAAATGAGCCCTGTGACCTTTGACATCATGACCCTGAAATGTAAACAGATCACTGGCTCCTTAATAAACATACAGCAACCATGTTTGATGGTATCTCTTAAGTGGTTCTCAAAATAGTGTGATAAGAAGCCATTTTTCCCATAAATACTAAGATTACCAGCAATTTCTGCATATATCATGAGCCTTGTGACTTTTAACCTTTGACCTCATGACCCCAAGTTCATTGACTTCTCAAGATACATACAGGTAACAAGATTGATGGCAAGCCATCTACCAGTTATTGGTACCGCTATTACAAGTAATTGAAAGACTTTTCAATCAACTAGTTAGTATGAATAGCAAGAGAATACGAACCCTGCATTCGAGACAAAGCTTGAAGCACACGGAACACTGGAAGCAACTGATGATGTGTCCACACGGCATGAACTGGCCATCGGCTAGCCTCCCACAGCCCAGCCGACAATGGGCAATGTTTGGTGGCAGGGTGGTTGGTGTAGGTGTGGCAATGTATGACATTGGCTCCTGAGGGCTTCTAGGGGGCAACTTGATGGGTGGTACTCCATGACGAACTGAGGCTTTACCTCGACTGGCATCACCACCACCACCTGCTCCAGGATTTGTGCCTGTGACACCTTGATTGTCGTTTGAAGGGGTGTACGGTGATGAGAGGAGCACTTCTTTTCTCCGCTGCCTGGCAAAATGTTCTGGTTCCTCTGCATCATGGAGATCAGAAGCATCATCACTACCAAGAGCACCACAATGAGCACCACGAAGAGCACCACGAGCACCACCAGCACTGGTTTCATCCTCATTGCTGGAAGGAGGGGTGGGAGGTGAATACAGATTCATCTCTTTTTGCCGCTGTCTTGCCACATACTCTGGTTCATTGGCTTGCAGAGGCCTCCTTGTGGGCAAGTTGAAGGGTGGGGATCCAGAAGTGTCATGACCACCACCTGTCTTTTCACCCTGAGTGTGTGAAGGAGGGGTGTAGGGTGATGATAGGAGCACCTCTTTCTCTCGCTGTCTGGCTATGCGCTCTGGTTCAACCGTCACTTGTTCTCTTCCTGATGGTGGGAATCCGTGGTGACCAGAGCCATTACCACTAGTATTTGATCTTGATTGTACCGGACTGCCAGCTGGATTGGTGCGTGGAGGGGTTTGAGATGATCCAAGACGCAATTCCTTTTCTTGCTGCCTGACTAAATGTTCTGGTTCTGACCATCTTCTTTCCAGTAGTTTTCCCTCTTCACTCGATTCATTTCTTGTATGCATAGCCTCTGTAACTGTAAGGGTACTAAGACCAAAATCGGAATCATATTCAAAACCAAATCCTGATTTGCCCTTGGGTAAGGCAACATCTGATTTACTGGGTCTCAGTGACTGCAATTTAGCCTCCCTCTCTTCCTGCATCCGAAGGTGCTCAGGCACTGAAGCGCTGGGCTTGATGGTGGGCGATTGAGGCACTGAAGCGCTGGGCTTGATGGTGGGTGATTGAGGCACTGCGCTAAATTCTTCTTCGCGTCTCCCTCTCCTTTGTGTTTCACTCCCTCTGGGAGATCTGTAGGAATATTTAAAAAAAGAAAAGTATTCATAAGTATACAAATCTGTCATCGCAACAAAAAAGCACCAGTATAGTATATAATTATGGGAGATATATAATGAAGAAACTTGTAAGAAATAACGTTGATGAAAGAAATATATCATAATCATAAATGTACTGTCTTTAACAAACTCTGTCATTAAGACCTTACCCAAATGTCTACACAACGTCAGGATAAGAAACAGTCGAGGGAGGTATCACTTAAACATGGGGTGTACGTGTGGCAGGCCCTCGATCCTCACATGACTACAGAGACATAACCAGTGTTATGGCAACAACAGTCGTTTAAGTATGCAAGGTCAGACTATATACCAGCTAAGATGATACCCCAGGCACATATTCTGGTGAGATTCACCCGATACCATCTTAACGGGCCCTATACCCAGACATTTACCCCGACCTTAACCCAATCTACCCTGGCAGGACTTGGTAAACGGTGACTTGGGATGTCCTCCTGCTATAATCAAGAGAGGGTAGAACCATGGACCCCTAGGGTCCATGGTAGAATAATACTTGGAAAATTACACTACCCTAAATGTGTTGGCCTGTTAAGATCTTTAGCAATAGGCATAGCTGTGTTCACAAAGCTTTTGTTACAGGGGATTGGGGGTGTTGTATTCATCATCCCCCCCCCCCCCACCACAGTAATAAATGATCAGATGTATGTCCATAAACTTGGCATTCTGCCAGGGATTTTAATGCTCTATGGCATATGTGTGTATTATAACTTGCAAAAATGCGAGCTTGGCACTCAAGGTACTCAATTGTTTTAACAATTAAGATACTAATCATGCCCTGCATTGAGCTTTACATCTAGGACTATGTTAAACAAGGTCCATCCATTGTTAATACCTGCACAGCATTTCCTTTTTATTTTTCATACAAATACCCATCAGTTTCAGGAAGATAATGCCAGAGTCTCGCTTTCAATCTGTCACTATATTTGCATAATTTGTAGATTGCAGATCTTGCATTTACCCGGTCTTTGGAACAAAATGTCTGAGCACCGCATGGATCTTTTCATCTGGGACTATGTCAAAGGAGGTCTGGCCTTTGTTGTTAACATGGTTCAGATCTGCCTTGTTCTCCACCAGCAGGCAGGCCAGGGCGAGGCCATAAGTTGCTCTGGTCCTGTCCGGGATTCTAGCCCGAATCTTGAATGGGAAACATAGGAAAGAGGGATCAAATAATGAATGTAATATTCTGTTGATACCAGATGGTGATCGAAAAAAAGGGTAGAACATTTGTTTTGTAATGAGCTATGACAGATCTGTCTTGAACATTCTATACTACCAGAGTAACCAGACTAAGGTCAGGCCCGGATCTTGAAAAGAATTTGTCTTAAGACCTTGCGAGAGGCAGATGCTGAAAACTAAACTTCAAGACAACAAGGACATATATAAAGAACAGTGTAAGATATACAACAGACTCCTGTCAAATGCTAAGACGGACTTCTATCGGAAACAGATCCAGACCAGCAACCAACAAAGCTTATACGGTTTGGTGAATAAGCTATCATCGCAATCAGGAGGTTCAGCCATTCCACGTTCCAACTCGCCCGTTAATCTTGCAAATAGATTCGCCGAATTCTTTCAACAAAAGATAACAACGATAATGGATAACCTGACAATTGCGAAAAGTCAGGACATGTCCGTTAATTTACAAGAAAATCGTCCATCTACACTCCATGAGTTTTGTGAAGTTAGTGAGAAGAATGTGAGCATCAAAGTCAAATCATTTTCTTCGGCATCATGTGAACTTGATCCTCTGCCAACAACCCGTACTAAGAAATGCATCGATGTCCTGCTTCCCAGTATTACAACATTAGTCAATGTAAGTCTCAGCTCTGGTTTTATGCCACATCTTTTTAAGAAAGCCATTGTCTCCCTAGTAAATCACAAGACGAAAGCCATTGTCTCCCTAGTACATCATAAGACGAACTGGCAAATTTCCACCCCATCACACATCTCAACTTCTTGCAATTGATCCCATGCTTTCCAGATCCTGTGCTTTCTATGGCATGGCAGTGTTGGAGACTTATTAGGATGTGTAGAGTACGAAAGTGCCTGTTGCCACGGGTAACTGTGTGCGCCTAACAAGCAACTGGCTGGAATACTCCTCAGGGAGTGGAAACTGTGCACTTTGTGTGCTAGAATGATATAAGTGTGTATCCGTTGACCAGGGTAATAATAATAGCGCTTAGAGGCTCATTGCAATTTGAGATCTATAATGTTTATTATTATTTTATTATTAATTTTTCTAAATGATGTCAGGCAAGCCTAGATGTATGACATAGCAGTTGCTAAGAAGGCACCTCCAACCCACTACCAAAAGCCCACTTAAATCAAAGGACAAGTCGTTATAGCAAAATCAATCAGTCATGAACGGGTTAACTATACCTTCTGTAGTGCGATGGTGCCGGTAACCTCAGGGAATATGACCTGCCTCAAGAGGGCGGTATGTAGACTGGTATCGCCATCTGCATCTGCTGCATTGACATCAGCTTGAAGGTTCAAGAGAGACTCAATAACCTCTACATGTCCAGCACTCACGGCTAGGAGAAGGGGCGTTTGCTGACCTTTGGTGTATGCATTGATGTTGCAATGACCCTGCAAAATCAATCAATTCAAATAAAATCATATATTATATCAAATAAAGGAGCGGTAAAATAAATCAATCAAATTAACTGAAATTAAATTAAATTAATTCAGATCAAATCAAAGACTGGATAGTCCAATGACTTCTACATGTCCAGCATTTACACCTAAGTAATGGCCTGTCTTGAAATGTGTATGCATTGATGCCTAAATAACCCTGTAAAGTAGAACAGTCAACTACTATATTTAAAGGAACTACATCGTCTAGATGGCCTAATTTTCACAATTAGGCTCTCTATAAGTAATTTTTCCTCAAGAAAAAGAATTTGGCAGTCATTTCCCATGAAATCAATCAATTTTGGGGTAATTAGTAAATATCTAATTGTCCTGGGAACGCCCCTTTTAAATCGCCAAAATGTGACTTCATCTAAAAAACTTCGCCCCATAGTCTCTGTACACGACGCCTCTCTAAATTCTCTAGATGACGTAAGCCGATGAATTGTCAATCACGCTGCTGATTTTGGACCCTAAATGTGGGCGGGGCGTAAACTGGCTGCTAAGTGAGATTTAGCATCAGAAAATTAGCCTAGAGTTTTTTTCAGCAGACCTAGTTTACAAGTCATCAACTATGGAATAATTGTGCCAAAATATGTTGTATTCTTTAGTTCCTTTAACTTATATTATCATATTAATGGGAAATAATTTGCTACAATTTGTGTAAGTATCAAAATGTCATACACATCATCTGATACCCAAATTGTGGCTCAATTGAACAAATAATAATAACTGCATTTGATGATTAAATACTAGCATATTGGCTGAAGTCATAAATCATATTTGCTATCATTTTGAAGTTAGTCAAATGACTGAAAAGGGACTCTACTTACTTTAACCACAAGGGTCCTAACAATGTCTGGAAAGTTGTTCATAGCAGCGATATGAAGTGGTGTTAGTCCTTCTTCAGTTGAAATATGAACCACTGAAGCATCCCTTGCGATCAGCTTGCCTATGGCGCTAAAAGGGTGGAGGAGGATTTACAACAGATTCAAGTTGTTATACAGTTCAAACACATATTTATTAACTCACAAGATATTGCAAAAAACAAAAAAAAAACTCCATGTGCAATCCATTTAACCAGTTCCCTTCAAGATTATAAAAATCCCCATAGACTTTGTACATAGCCCACCCGGTTCCCGTAATTAAGCAACGGATTAATATGAAACAGAACAAAGTGTATATTATACAGGGTGCCCCCCCCCCCCCCCAAAAAAAAGAGAAAAGAACAGGGCACTTCCCAAAATAAAGTAACAAAACGATTATGTCCATCGGATAGGGTGTCTTTTCCGATGAAAAAACTATACCAAGAACAGATATTTTGGTCCTGTAGTTTTTGTGTTAGGGCGCTGTGGGTGACACCATGTCAGGTTCCCATTTTTGTCAATTTTTACCAAGTCAGTGTCTGATAAATTGCACTTATTGCCCGTCATAGCATCGAACAACGAGCAATACGCCTACCATTGTTTGTGTGCATTCAGCTGTGACGGTGACGGGAGGTAAGTCCGATTTATCAGGTACTGACTTGGTAAAAATTGACAAAAATGGGAACCTGACATGGTGTCACTCGCAGCGCCCTAAAACAAAAACTACACAACCAAAATGACTGT
This sequence comes from Echinarachnius parma, assembly GCA_037951105.1. NCBI lineage: Eukaryota > Metazoa > Echinodermata > Echinoidea > Clypeasteroida > Echinarachniidae > Echinarachnius > Echinarachnius parma. The sequence goes on from JBAMJV010006659.1 coordinate 38,539, forward strand.
TCTTTGTATCGTTTTTCATTAGAAAAGACACCCTATCTGATATAATTATTTTGGGAAGTGCCCCGTTCCGTTTTTTGGGGGCACCCTGTATAGGTATGGACAGGATGAACAAAATCAAATTCTGTGCAACAAAGGCATAACATACATGTAGTGAGCCCCCAAAAAGTGATAGACACACAGTTCAAATTACTTGTGCCAGGGAATCACAATGTGACAGACATACATGTAAGCACTACAAGATCCCACTGTTAAATTTATTTTCTATTTGGTTCTACTCGATAAAATGATTTACTTATCATCATAATTTATACATGTATTCAAACTACCTACAGTTTTCCTTTTAATGCTTCCATTTGATGCCAGCTTTGAAACACATACTAAACTTAATTCCTCTGACTGTTTAGCTTAAAGTCAGTTCTACTTGAGTCTGAAAATTATGACTTATAATGATTCCTGAACTATTTCTGCTAAAAACTTGTTGAACGTATTATGCCAAAACTAAAGACCAAAACAAATTCACTTACTACAAGTTTCCCTTGAGGGCAGCCCACTGTGGAGCATTAAACTTCCTCTCATTGGTCAGTCTGAGATCTGTTCTCCGGTCTGATATCAGGAGTGATAGAATGTCCTGGTTGTGGCCTGAGATCGCATCATATAAAGCTGTGTCACCGAAATGATCCTGAAGAAAGAAAGTAGATATACAGACTAAAAACTAGATCTGCCATCCACGAAACATGATGAAGTTCATCATCGTCGTCATCATTGCCACCATCATCATCATCATCATCATCATCATCATCATCATCATCATCATCATCGTCATCATTTCCACCATCACCATCATCATCATCATCATCATCGTCATCGTCATCGTCATCATCATCATCGTCATCATCATCATCATCATCATCATCATCATCATCATCATTGCTACCACTACCACCCAACAATCATAATCAATATTGTGGTCGTCATCACCATCAACATCATCATTGCCACTACTACCACCACAATGATCATAATTCACATTGTCGTCGTCGTCATCATCATCTTCATCATCACCACTTTTACATCACTGTCTGTGGTAACATACCTGCATGTTGATGTCACAGTCATATTTGAGTAGCGCCTTGACACACTCTACGTAACCACGGGTAACGGCTTGGTGGAGGGAGGAACGGTGCTGGTCCTTGTTGGCAATGTTCACATCTGCCCCTCGTAGCAAAAGATAGTCCACTATCACTGGGTGATTTCTGCAAGAAAATAATGATTAAATTATCAATTATTAATTTGTTAAATTCATGGTGTGTCACAGGACATGGGTATTATTTGTTAAAGTTCTCAGATTGTCACTTTCAATACCAGATATGAGCTGTAGATTACTGTAGGTTACTGAGTCTCGTTCTTACCGAAAAAAAAAAAGATTCTGATAACTTAACTCGCTTTGACTCAGAGCTTTATTTTGTACACTCTCATTAAAGGGACTTAGTAACAGTCCAAATCCTCAAAATCCAATTGAAATTCTAGCGGTTCCCTCATACCTTGTTGTATTCTTATTAACAAAAAAAGCATGGGACAGGTTTTGGTTTTTCAAATTTCCCTTTCGTTAAAAAGATATTTACAATTGAAGTGTTCTGATGTCAAATTATCCAATGGATCGTCAGAACCGTGTACAAAGTGAGTGCAATGAGTTAGTGAATGTCACTTTGCATTTTTGCTCATTACTCGGCCATATAAAGTCCATTTAACTTGAAATTTTCACACAACACCCAGTGGACATATCCGATAACAACAATATACATTGTATCAACCACTCATCGCTTTTTGCACATGTCAACAAAGTTACTAGATCCCTTTAAAAGTGTGCCATCTATGTCATCAAACAGCACAATAATGAATGCAAAAATACAACATACATGTTGTTTTCTCATGGTAATAGGCTGTTTTCGCAACCGGCGACGCGGCCATTCTACAACGCTAATCTTAGCGGGGGGTCGCACTCAGACCGAAAATTTCCGCGTATTGTCCAAACCTACGATGGTAGTTGGCCGAAATAGCGTTGTGTGTACAGCGACTACAGAGCGGTGTGGTAAGCCCTTACTTCAATGGGTCAGCCAGAGGTCAGTGGGGTCAGCCAATCAGCGCGCTTGGTCACTCGAGCAAGGAGACATTACGCGTATTCTTCACTGCGAAACTGCAAATAGATCGCGACGGTAGCCAGAGTACGGAGACGGTCATAGCTCATTTAAATCCCCGGTAGTCAGCACTTGGTCGCCGTGCGAAAAGACGCTAATAACAGCTGAGTGGAGGGAGGAGTGATGTTCTTGGTTGACAATGTTTACATCAACACCTCATATCAATAGATAGCCTACTATGGCATTTGGAAAGAAACAAGAATTGTTTATGATAAACAAATACAAAACTAGTACATACATTAGATCTGTTTCTTTGCTTCCAAGACTCACCCATAGATGGCATACACGAGGGCTGTATCTCCATCCTTGTCTTTCATATCTATCTCCGCACCTCTTTCCAGCAAGACCTGGACAACACCCATGAAGCCGCCGTGTGAGGCAAGCTGCAGCGCCGTCTGGTTGCCACGACGGACATTCACCTGGTTACGGGGATGGCACAAAGATATGGGATGAAATAGGATGAACATTTCCACTACTGAGCCCTGTGAATATTATTGATTTCTGCACAATCTGATACGCCTGGAACTAAAGTGTTAACATGTATGTTCAATGGACAAATAGAGTAGCATATTTCCTATTGCTCTTTTCATCTTACTGACACAAGTTCCCCATATACATTGCAGCAACTTATTCATGTTTCCCTAGTTCTGAACACTTTTGATTTCCACACATGGCCATGGGCAGATTCCTAATCACATTCCACGAGTTCTCTACACACTTCCATACATTTTGACTGCCGTGGTCGACTCGAGTCACAATACACAATACACAATACACAGAATCGGTATATAATCTGTAAATTTCATGTTTCGAAATAGCACAGCAAAGAACCTCTGATACCTCTGAAATAAAACCTCTGAAATAGAACCTCTGAAATAAAAGTGATTTGACTTGGTAAACAAAAATGACTTTTCCATCAACATGATCTTGAGATATTGAGATTATGAGCTATTTTTGCGCAAATGAGCCATGTGACCTTTGACCCGGTACCAAGTCTGATGGCAATGGGTGAATCAGTTCTTGAGAAATCGCAATTATGAGAACAGACCTGGCGTATGGGACAATAGAAGGACCCTGTAGAGGAACAACCTGGGCCCCGTTTCATAAAACTTTTCCAATTGTTGAAAAATGTCCAATTATTGTAACTACCATGGCAACAGCTCAAATGATTGATGCTGATTGGCTGTTGCCATAGTAGTTACCATAATTGGACACTTGCAACAATTGGAAAAGTTTTATGAAACGGGCCCCAGAACATGTATTGCCTCCAGCTACTTTGTAATGAGGGCATACAAACTAGTAATCTTACCCATTCTGGGTGGAGGTCAGTCAATTGTTTGACAGCCTCCATGTTTCCTCTCGCTGCCTCAATTGCAAGTTCATCGGACATGCTCTCCATCTCATCCAGGACGATGCGTTCTGTGACATCATGAATCCTGCCGCTACTCCCGGATGACTCTGTGTCAAAGTCAATGGTAACATGAATACAACAAACATACTAATTTCATGTTGGACCAATAATTGGCGCATAAAATCAAGATACATTGGACCAAAAACAGTAGTGGATAGAACCAACAAAGACAAATACATTATTAAAAAGAAAGAGATTTTCTTTAAATCTAATTAAATGACAAATATATCTCGACACAGCTTCCAGAAGACTAGATTCATGTACAAACCATTTACATTAACTTGGATAGTTACTGTTTACCAATTTACATGTCAAGGGACCGGTGAAAGAGCAGTTTGTCATCACTGAAGTGGCTACCTTGGCAGTTAAAACATGATTATATTATAAGGAAATGGGAGTATATAATTCTTCTAATTAATTTAAAAGTCCTCTACCTCTCGACACAGCCTTCAGTATGACAGGATTGATGTGGTTCAGGTCCAAACCCGTTTCATCTACCTGGATCCGGTAACTGCCAGTTTCGTCTGCCTCTACAATGGTTGCCAATTTACCTACAGACTGTGTCACAGATGGAAAATATTTGTACATTTTAGACAGATTTTTTTTTATTATCTTGCCTCTCCCATTCCCACTGGATTACTTCTGAAAAAATTACTGCTTGAAAAATGTTCATTCAAGCTTCATGTAATACTATTAATATGCAACTGAAGGATTCCTCTGAAAGCTAATCAATCAATTGATCAAATTAGCAGTAGACAACTGTCTATTTTCAATTACAAGCCCTTCACCAAAATATTATGATCTTGATAAGCTAGAATCATGGATCTTTGACTGTGCACAGTCAAAAGGAATGCCTCCGCCATTGTGCGATTTTACAAGCAAAAATTGACTTGCACTGAATCAACTTTTTAAATTCAAGTTAATAATAATAAGAAGAATACTTGCACCACTTCCGTGTTGAGCAAAATAAATCTAGTCACACACACACACACGCCGTTACTGGGCATTGGGACACTTCACCAGCCTTAACCCATTCAGGACTGATTGATTTGGCTATAAAAATGTATAATCAATAGATCCTAGCCAGAGTATATTTGGCACCAGTCTTGAACAAGAGAATAATTTAAATTCAGAGGTAAATAATCTAACATAGAGGACACTGACCAGAGCTGAATTCAATAAATAAAAATGAGAAAATTAAGAAAATAAGGTTTTGCCGGGAATCAAACATGAGACCTCCGAATTGCTAGACCACATTGAGCCACAAAGACCCTTGTATGGTGGTACATCCCAGAAGCCCTATATTCTATGCTCATTTTCATCAAAAGTCAGAGGTAAATGAAGAAAATTACCGCTGACAACTGCATGCTTACAACTAACAAATGGCCAGTGTAATAAAATGAGAGTCTGGGCTGGTATTCAATTCAATACTTAAAATTAAGTAAGAAATTTACTTAGCTTTTTTTTAGACTAAGAACTCAAATATTTTTTAAACTTTTGTTTTACTTGAGTAAAACAAAATCTAAATGTAGCATTTTGAAGACATTATGAAATTTTTGGTAAGATGTTCAGTTGATGAATTAATCAAATGTCAATTGCGGCTAAGTAGTTTACTTAAAGAGATAGTTGAGTTTTGGTCAAACTGAATTTTAGTAACCAAAACCTGCACCTGCAACATTTCATTACAAACTAATGCTCGAAAGGTATACAGAATTACAAACAACTAAGTAAAAAACAAGTTATTATTCAAAAAGAGCCATTAAAACTCAAGAGGGCGATTTCTAAAAACTCATTGGTTACAACCATTTTTCAAAATTGTGCATGTGATGTTTTGTTAAAGAAGTGTATATGCATTTTATGTATTTTCATAAGAGTCAAGATATCGCCTGGCTAGACGACATATAAATAAAATATTTTAAAATCAAATTGTACAACTATGAAAGCATCCAAAAGGGAATGATTATCATTTCACATGTTTTATTCAATAAACTTTCAAATGGAATTAAAACCAACCAAAACCCTTACCATTTTTTTGGGGGGGAAGTACCAATACTCAAGTGTACCTTTAAGCTAAATTTTGAGCTAAGTATGGAATTGAATACCCGCCCAGGAGCCTAGCGGTCAATCCTAGCAGGATCTTCATCAAAGATATTAGCAATTGAAGGAAGGAAACCGTACCTGATGTAGTCTTTGTAGTTTCCTGTCTCCCATCAGGTTCATCTCTATGTTGAGGGCATTGATCAGATCAGATGTGATACTTACTGAGTCTCCAACTTTGAATTTCTCTAACTGCATGATAAAGGAAATGCAACCAGTTATTAAACAGAAAAGCTTTCGCCAATCAGGAAATCAATACCTTTGCAGCGAGTACAACAATAGTAATTAATGACAAAGAATTAATTTAAAGTTGTGATAGATACTATTTCAATGTGTGTACATAGTGTAAATAAGTTAATTCAGCATAAATTTTTTTTTGTGTGTGTTATTTATCTCGACGAGCATTGTGCAATTTTGTTAGCCACTTTTGTCATTTCTTCTATTCTATTATTAATTTCAAGATGTATTATTAATCTGTAATATGAATATGTATATATTTATTGTAAATTGTAAACATATCGAACTGATTATTATTGGCAATAAACCGGTTTTTGCTACCAGCTACCAGCAAAAGCACAATTTGACCCTCTTGACAACTTAAGTGTTTTCGTTAATTACGTTCATAAGTTAGAAGTATACACTTGTCCTTGTTATTTGAACTTAAGCAGACCAACATTCTATAAGTGCTAACCTCGGAGATTGGGTAAGTGCGCAAACTAGTGTCGCTAACTGTTTCATTTTCATTTCATTCCATTTGTTACCTTAGTAAGTACTGCAGGATTAAAGATCCACTTCCTTCTTCGCAGAGGGTATTCTACAACCACGTTCTGATCAACAGTGATATCCTCAATCACTCCAACATGACCTATTTCCTGGGGTCAAAGGGCAAATAAATGTCAACCAATATAATGCTAGGTATTCACATTATCATACATACACTGTATACTTTCTTTTTTTACTAATTAACTAAACATACACTAGATACTTGCTTGCATTATATTCAAAAGTTATACCATAAGTCAAGTCATTATAGTCATTATTAGTCACCTATTCTGGTAATAGTGCAAGAACTTCTGCTAAGATTTAAAGTTTTTAAACATTTTACAAGACAACATTAAATTGGATTTAAATCATCGATATTTTCTTTAATGAAGGAGATTTAATTTTTTTTCTTAAAAGTCTTAAATATTTACACTTTTGCTTATGAATGTGTTTTATTCCAAGGCTACAATTGGCCTACCATAGTTTTAAATCCAACTTAGAATTTAAGTTCAACTTTGAATCTTTGTCAAACATCCCCTGAGCCCCGTTTCATAAAACACTTGCAATTGTTGTAAGTGTCCAATTATTGTAACTACCATGGCTACAACTGAAATGCTCCATGCTGATTGGCTGTTGACCTAATAGTTACAATAATTGGACACTTACAACAATTGCAAGTGTTTTATGAAACGGGGCCCTGGACTTTCTTTTCATAACTGACCTGTGCCATGCCTGGAACCCAGTCTCCGTGGCCCTGCTGTAGTTCCTGTAACAGATCCTGCTCCAGGACGATCATCACATGATCACCGACCACCAGACCCCCCACAACCTCCATCTCTATCGCGTGGCCTGCAAACATAGTGCAACAATATGGTCAAAACTGCCATTATCTCAACAGTATAGAAGCAAACACAACCAAACATGATTGACAATTTAAAGAATAAATTAAAAGTGAGAAGTAGATTTGTGCTATACTTTAGTTTCTTATTCATCATATCAATCCAAGTAGGTTCTGTTCTGATTTTTAATTTAAAAATTTTAAAAATTTAAATCTAAAACCAAATCACATTCAGAAGGCAAATAAAACCTGACAACTGGATAATATCGCAGGGGGGAACATTCTGTGATGATTTCAAGACCAGTATCATGATTTGATGTGAAGTTTCTGCATACTTTGGGGGTCTAAAGATTTTACATAATGTCTGTTTAGTACGGGAAAGTATAACAAATGGCAAGTATCTGACTCATCTTCACCGTCTCAAAATTATTACTTTTAACTTCATTACTGGAAAACCTCAAGACCCATTCTAACCTGGAACTAGAAGATGTCAGGACCAGTCCCCGAGGCTGTTTGGTACTCAGAAGTTCAGATCCAGTGATTCAGTCCCTGTCTCAAACTAGCTTATTTAGGTTAAGGCCTAAGGCTAAGGCACCTTACAATTTGGCTAATATGTCTAAGATGAGTTCGTACCTAGGACTGGTAGATGGTCCAGATGACAACCATTGTGAGACCAGGACCCGGGGTGTTTGGTCTTTAGGTCCATCTTGCCCTGATAACCCACTCGGTATGTGCCCCTTCCATGTGGCGGCCAGTCCACCACTGCACCACTGTTATGATAGCCTTCCTCCCAGGCACACAGACTGAAGATGGTTCCCATGTACTGCTTTCTGTCTGTTGATAAGAATGAAAATATCTAAATATTTAGACAAGATTTAATTAAATATGATAAATGTTGACATTAGAATATATTTTTTCCTGGTTCCTCGTGCCCACCTGCAAAATGGAACCAGGTTTTTAACATCCTTCTTCAAAAAGCACTCAGAACATGGTCCCTGTGTAATGTTTTTCATCTGTTGACGACAAGTAATACACATGTACAAAGTAAATTAGAGGAGAAAGCTCCACCATAACTCTACTTGCCCTCAAATGACATTTAACCCATTCCTTACGAGTTCATGAAATCCCCATTGACTTTGTACATAACCCACTCGGTTCCTGTGGTCAAGGTTAAAGTTTAACGATCTTCTGTTCAAAATCTCACTCCCTTTATTGATGGAATCTGCAATTATGGATGAGACTTGCATGGGAGACTAATAAAAAATTTCTCATTTTCTCATTTTTTTATTATATACCGTAAAACTCCGTGTATAAGACGCACTTTTTTTCCGTCGGAAAAATTTCAAAGTGGGGGGTGCGTCTTATACACAGGTATAGCAACAACAACAACAACAACACCCTGTAGTCATGTTGAATGTGTATACACATGGTTTAGGGCATGACAAGAGCTTGCTGACAGTTGTTGTTGTTTGGTTTGGTGGCAATCAGTCAGTATGACTATTGTTGCCAATTGCTTTTCAATTCATTCATTCTTCATATATAAAAAGAAATATATATATATATATATATATATATTATAACATTTTATAATTCATCAACAATTTATTTATATGGCACCGCTTAAAGTATCGCGATATTTCTTTCTTTTTTTTCCTCCTGCCTTAACTAATACTTTTTATATTCAACAATATAAACATTTTCCTTTTCTCAATAACCTAAGCCCACCTCTCACATCGGGACTCCCGCCACATAATTTGGAAGTGGGCCTCTTAATAGTATAATAATGAAACGACCAAACGAGATCAAATATCTTTATACATTTATATACAAAAATATTAACATTTTTCTTATCTCAATAACAGAGCCCACCTCTCACATCGGGACTCCCGCCACATATGTGGAAGTGGGCCTCTTATTATCATAATAATGTAACGATACAAAAGTAAAACAATTATATAAATTAAAGAAACACTTTTTAACGCTACTAATGAAATATCGCGATATACTTTGTTTTTCTTTTTTCTTCTTCTTCTTCATATTAATATACTTATTCCTTAACAAATTAATGCAAACATTTCGTGGGTTTATTTTGTGCATGTTAGTGCATAGACATAATACATGTTATAATAGTTTTTTTTTTTTTTTTTTTTTTTTCCACTTCACTTTCAAACTGAGATAATACAAAAAGTAAAAAAATTAAACAAAACACTTCTCCCTATTTCTGGTGCCTGCTCTCACATTGGGACTCCCGCCACTGATGTGTAGCTTAGCATCCACATAATACTCGACAATATTTTTGATATTAACTAAATTATACAGAAACATCTACAATCAAAGTACTACAATAATCGCGCGTACTCGTTTCGATGCTAGTATTCTCACATAGAGACTCCCGCCACAGATGTGAATTTTTGCATCAACAAAATGGTGATAAACTTTAATATACAAAACTCAATACTATATCATTAGATTACTTAAATTATAGTGACAAGTCAATCAAAACTTTACAATACTCACACCTTCTATTTATGATCCCTGCTCTCACATTGGGACTCCCGCCACTGATGTGTAGCTTGGTATCACAATATAATGGTAAATTAACACAAACATGACAGTTTAGACTACATTCACTCTTATATAAATGCAAAATAAACAAAACTCTCACTATTTCTGGTGCCTGCTCTCACATTGGGGCTCCCGCCACTGATGTGTAGCTTGGCATCAAAATATAATAGTAAATTAGCACAAACATGTTATAAACTACATTCATTCTTATATGAATACAAAAAACAAACAAAAACAAAAAAATATATATATAATATATATATATATAACAAAAACATCACTCACTATTTATGGTGCCTGCTCTCACATTGGGACTCCCGCCACTGATGTGTAGCTTGGCATCAAAATAATAGTACATTAGCTCAAACATGTTATACTACTTTCACTCCTATCTTCATCGAACTCAAATAATAATAAATTTGTCCTTATGTTTGTTCTATCATATACATAGTTTTACCTTTTTACAATATAGTGTCGTCTATATAGACGAATTAAAAGATCTTAAATCGACCTGTTCTACATACAAAACGAACCAGAGCTCTTTGAATGTGAACATTCGAGCTCCTTAACAAATTCATAATTTCGTCAGGTCCCATAATATTCGTCTCTATTATAAGCATTGCTCTTTCAATCATATATTGAGGGCATTTAACTAAATAGTGAAGTACCGTTTCTATTTCTAAGCATCTATCACATAAACCATTTTCCTGCAGGCCTAATCTAAATAAATCTAACTTCAGTCCTATGATACCAAAACGTAGTCGTCGAAATATCTTTTCTTCCTTCCTATGTAAGGAGGTATCCATTTTGAGTGGTAAGTACAATGATATCTGCTTTAATAAACAAGGTGAGTTTGCCCATCTCTGCTGCCAAATAATATTAGTTTTATTCTTTATTTCCTGTTTTGCTTCAGCAAGAGTCATCTTACTGTATATCTGGATTGGACCATTGTGTCCCGCCTTCGCACATTTATCTGCAGTTTCATTTCCTTGAATGCCACAATGTGCAGGGATCCATTCAAAAGAAACCTTAATATTATTATTCTTCAAATGAGTTAACAAAATCAAAATTTCTTTCACCATGTTATCATTTTTTACATTGCGAATGGCTAAAAGTCCACTCAAAGAATCACTAAAAATTACTACTCCAACATATAAATTATCAAATTGTTCTACCCATGTAAGGGCTAAAATAATTGCGGCTAATTCTGCTTTAAAAGATGACTTTGAGTAAGAGATCTTTTTACATTGTTTATAACAAAGGGCTGGCACCCAAAAGGCTGCCGCTGACGTATTCTGTCCTGGAATATGCGAACCATCTGTAAATATATGAAGTTCTGTGTGCCATTTATTTTGTATCAACTCCTGAGTACATTGCAACTTATAATGGGGATTGTCACTTTTATCTACATATTCTTTCAATTCCAAAGAAATATGTGGCTCTAACAATGTCCATGGTGGAATAGAAATAATACCAATATGTTCTATTGTTTCTGTATTTACATCTAAGGTTCTATATCCAAAAGGTTTATTACATTTCTTCAATTTTAAATACTCAAATTGCCAACAAGGCTGCACATGAGAGTGAAGAGGGTGCATTTTTATTCTACTCACTGAGTACTTAAAATTTTCTGTCAACATTTGTCTTCTCAAATCGAGAGGCATTTCTCCTGTCTCAGCTTGGAGTGCATCTAATGGAGTGAGGGGAAGGGCTCCCATGCATATCCTCAATGCCTGATATTGAATGGAGTTCAATCCCTTTTTAATACTCTCTGAGGCGCTATCGTAGGCCTCGCATCCATAATCCAATAAAGATCGAATGTATGAACGATAAACCATTAATAAAGACTTAGAGGAGCTTCCCCATTTTGTTCCTGATAGGCTTCTCAGGATATTCATTTTCCGTTTACACCTCTTTATTATGTTTTCTATATGGGCCTGCCACGTGAGCTTACTATCAAATGTGATACCTAGAAACTTATGGCTCACTTTAAATATCAGTTCTACCTCATTCACCCTTATGACAGGAAATTTGGGATTGGCACACTTTGTAAAGAGGACTGGTGAAGTTTTCAACAAAGAGAGGGAGAAGCCCCATTTCTTAAACCAAGTGTCGAGTTGGTTTAAGTACTCCTGAATTTTCTTTGCCATAAAATTTACATTTTTTCCTACAATCCAAATTACTATGTCGTCCGCATACAACAATATTCCTACATGTGGATTTACAGGTATATCAGACATCATTATATTAAATAAGAGGGGACTAAGAATACTTCCCTGTGGTAGCCCTCTGCTTACTTTTTTTGTGACTGAACATGTATTATTAATCCGAACCTGGAAAGTGCGGTCTATAAGATAATTATACAAAAATATTAACATATTACCTCGCACTCCCTTTTCCTTCATTTTAAAAAGCACTCCTTCAATATTCAACTTATCATATGCCTTTTCTAAATCTAAGAAGACAGTCATCACTTGACCTTTATTATTAATATTTTTTTGTATAATATTTTCCAAGAACACTACATTATCCATGGCACTTCTTCCTTGTCGAAACCCTGATTGAAACGGAGGGAGAATATTTTGTTTATCCACATACCACTGGAGTCTTTCCTTAACCATTCTTTCCATAATTTTAATAAAACATGGTAATAATGATATGGGTCTATAAGACTTGACATTGTGTGGATCTTTATCTACTTTAATAATAGGAATACAAATTGCATGTTTACAAGCTTTTGGTACAATTCCTAATTTCCAAATTATATTATACTATTTTAACAGAATATCCTTTCCTTTTAAAGGAAGATTACAGTACACTTCATAAGAAACCATGTCATGGCCGGGAGTGGACTTTTTATTCTTTTCTAAAGCTTTCTCTAACTCTTCCTTATTAAAAGGTTCATTTATAACCAAATCAAAGGCTCCATCATTCAAATTGTCTAGTTCAAAGACAAAGTCTTCTTTTTCTGTCTTTCCTATTTCATAATAAAATTCCGAGAGTGCATCAGCTTTTTCTTTATTATCTATCAAATCTTCCCCATTTACATTTAAAGTAGGGAACTTTTTATTTTTAACTTCTTGACGGTTCATTCGTTTAATACATTTCCAAATTATTGTTTCGCTCGTGTATCGATCTAATTTCAAACAAAACTCAAGCCAATAATTTTGTTCTACTAAACGAATAGTTTTCTGCGCTTCCGCTTTCTTAGTTTGAAAATCTAAAAGATTTTCGGATGATATACACCTCGAAAGTTTATTTTTTGCTTTATTTCTTTCTTTAATCTTTATGGAGCATTCGTTAGTCCACCATGGTAGAGGATCATGTCTAGATTCCCTCTTCCGTGGGGATATTTCCTTCAATACTTTTATTATCACTCTCATAAAATGTTCATAACACGTTTGAACATTTTCATCAATTACTATTTCATCAAACACATATTCACATTTTTTCTTAAATTTATCCCAATCAACATTTTTTAATACTAACCTATTAATATCCTCTTTATCTTCATTGGAGGGTTGCCTTTTTTCTACTCCTATAACATTAATAGCTAACTCTAACAAAAAATGGTCACTACCTAGAGAGTTCTTGGCAACATTCCAATGACTTTTACCTGCTAAGGACGAGGATACAATTGTAAGATCTAAATGGGACATTTTCCCAGAGTGTGTATCTAAACGTGTACCTGAGCCGTCATTTATAATTACTGCATTATACTTCATCAAGGCCATTTCAATGAGTCTACCATTGGAATCATTTTTGTCGCTGCCCCAAAGAGTATTGTGGGCATTAAAATCACCCACAATTATATAATCACGTTGTTTTACATAAGAAAAGATCGTATCCAAAATATGTTCATCTAGCTTCTTACATGGATTATAAAAATTAACTAATGTAACCCTTTCCCCCCCTACAAATAGGGATATTTTTTGCAATTCTATCTCTTCATCGCATACATATGCGTCATAATCCATTGAATTATGAATATATATAGCGCACCCTCCTCTAGATTTCTCCTTTCTATTCCTATATAAACACTGATAGTGAGGAATATTCAAAATTCCATTGCCATCGTACCATGTTTCTTGTATACAAATGGCTTGGTACGTTGTTTCAGTATTATGTAAAAAGTGTACTAATTCTTGGCCGTGCCCAAACATACCCTGGGCGTTCCATTGCAAAATATGGAGTGCGGCCAACATAATAAATTCAATAATTTTCATCATTTATGAAGGCCTTCTCTTTAATTTGTAGGAGCCTTTCGGCTGCAACTTTAATCATATTGATATTATATAACTCATCAATTTGATTATTGTCCTTTATGAATACTGAAATCAACGCCATTATAAGATTAATGAACTTTTCACCATCATCTATCGAAATATTGTTCTTAGTATCTTGGGGATTTCCTTCTTGGAATAAAGTCTTTTTCACTCCGTTATTTTTAGTCTTTTGCTGATTGTGTTTCATTGGTATTTCATTTGTGCGGGAAGTGGATGCAGTTTGAGTGGCTACTTTATCCAGGAGTATACCTGTTGATATTCCAGCACTGCTTGTTGAAGGAATTGATTCTCCCACTACTTTATCTAATGTCTTACTTTTATTGGGAGCACTATTGTGACCATGACTACTAGATTGTTTTTCCAGGGGAGGGGCTACTGCACCATTCTCGTTTGAATTTGTAGAGTACATCTTTGTTGCTTGGGCATACGAAATTTTATTTTCTATTTTCACCTTCTGAATTGCTTGTGCGGTTTTGGCTATTTGACAGCCACCATAGGCCGCCGAATGGGTGCCTCCACAGTTTACGCACTTTGGTGTTTCTTTTTGTGAGCAAGAGTCAAAATTGTGCTCTTCCCCGCACCTAACGCATCTCTCTTTGTGCCGGCATTGTTGTATGGAATGCCCAAAGCGTTGACATTTATAGCATCGTATGGCTTGGGGGATATATTGCTTCACCTGAAACGCTTGATAACAGAGGCGTACATTTGTTGGGAGATTTAAACCCTTGAATGTCAAAATGACGCTTTTCATTGGGGTACGATTTAAATCTCCCCTTTCTGTATCCACAATGCCTTCATTCAACTTTCCCTTCTTAGTCATTCTTACCACACCAATGACATTCTGTCCCTTCAATTCTTCTCTCATCTCATCTTCCGACATGTCTAACGGAACACCAAAAATAATCCCCCTCACCCCTGGTTGGCGTTCAACTACCTTGACCGGTATATTACCAATAGTTTCGATCTGTTGTAGCAGTCTGTACTGCTTAATGTGCTTGCACACGATCAAAATTCCATTACTGATTTGTTTGACAGCCTGTACTGAGTCTGAACCACACACCTTTTGGATTGATTTCGCAATTGTGAGTGGGCTTATATTTTTCAAGTTTTTTGTTTTATCAATTGCTGATAACAAAATCTTTAATTCATCTTCCTG
Source organism: Echinarachnius parma (assembly GCA_037951105.1). Taxonomy (NCBI): domain Eukaryota; kingdom Metazoa; phylum Echinodermata; class Echinoidea; order Clypeasteroida; family Echinarachniidae; genus Echinarachnius; species Echinarachnius parma. Next base: position 53,849 of record JBAMJV010006659.1, read on the forward strand.
TTTGGGTGGTGGGGCTTGTCTTGGGGTTTGAAAGGGTAAATCTTGGGTGTCCGAGTCGGTTGAATATTCAGAGGGACTATGTCCTTTTAAGTTTTCTACATTGAGGCTCCCTATTCTTGTTCTTTTTTTCCCACGTCGTCGCTGTTTAGGCGTAAGAACTTCTTGAAAGTCTTCATGATCATTTCCAGGTTCTACATCCATGCTAGGGTCATTAGCCGCCATTTAGACGATGTCTAAAATGGCGGGAAACCGAGTGTTACTGTTAGATTGTGCAGTGCAAAAAATAAACCCACTAATATGTTTGCTTACCTTACACACGGTGCCATAGATCCAAAAGTATACTCCGTATTTCCAAAACCAAAACTCCAAAACTAATTATTCAAATTCCAAAAGCAATACTACAACCAACAATCAAACTATAATATATAAGAATATATAAGAATAAGGAGAGCGAGGGAGCGAGGGAGAGAAAGACGAAAGCATTCAGCAAGATATACCTTTTTCTCACACAAAAAATATTGGTTACAGATGTAAAAATTGCAAGTTTATTGAGCAGTAATACTGCTGCTAATGAATATTCATACATTCGTGAGCAGCAGTACTAATTAAATATGCAATTTTCTAACCAGTGGTTATAAATTTTGCTCATAATTAAAAATAGTTGTTAGTAAATTTAGAAAATTGCATTATATTTAGTGAGTATTGGTGCTCATGAATATTCATGAATATGAATATGAATATTTATGAGTACCAGTGTTACTGCTCAATAAATGTGCAATTTGTGTACTAACCACTATTTTTATGTGAGAAAATGATGTTGATGAATGCTACATTCAACATTTAGCTATTGGCATGCCCTAGACCAGTGGTATAAGCATTCCAACAGCACTTCAGGGTCTTTTTAAAAAAATACAGGGTGTCCCAAAAAAAAAAATAAAAAAATTTTTTTTTTTTTTTTTGGGGGGGGCTGTGAAAGTTGGGGGTGCGTTTTATACACGGGTGCGTCTTATACACGGAGTTTTACGGTAGTTGCTCCAACGTGCAACAAACATATGACTGTCATAAATACTAAAATTTCACTGGTCCCAGGCCAGCAGGCAATTGTTATAGTGTTACAATATAGTCAAAATACAAATACACAACCCCTATCTATATTGACCACCAAAGGGAAACAATAAAGTGGCCACTGTAGACAGGTGGCTTCTATACAGACTATAGACATGTCCAATAACGTTGTTTTCTCTGCAAGGGATTACATTAAGTGGTCACTCTAGGCAGGTTGGCTGCTATAGACCGGTGACCACTTTTCTAGGCTTTCAAGTGGTCCTACTTTTCCTACTTTTTCATACTTTTTTACACATCCTCCTACTTATCCCACTTTTTCCCCAAATTTCCTACTATATCCTACTTTCTCCTACTTTTTTGTGTAACCCAAATATATATTTTTTAATTGGCTTGGACTGTATATTACCATCATCAGGGCTGAGGTCTAGATCTGATCCCTTCACAACCTTTGCTCCAGGAAGAAGACCTTTGACTGGTGTTGTCTGCGCATCACTTCTCCTTGGCATCACAACTCTAAAAAACAAACAACAGACAATTTGGGTGGTAAACATTTGTTTATTGAGACAACACAGACATTAGTAGCATATTCTGTGCCCTAGAAACGCTGAGGGCTCTAATTGCCATTGCTCCTATGGCTATAATTTCACAACTTCACTATACATTTTTCTCAATGTTTGCTGGGTCTTTTTTGTATACAAAAGCGGGTTATGTAACTACTGACATAGCAGCAGATTCCACAACAGCGGATACATAACCCGCTTTTGTTAGTGCACGCTCAGATGACGCTTCATGGGGTACCGTTGGAAAACATGGCAGCCTCCAGTGGTCAGTTAAAACAATTGATAGTGGTTTTAAAAACATTATTTCCATTATTAGTGATACCAAAGAAGAAATATATGACTAGAAGCGACAGGAAGCAAGCAAAAATGTGAGCGTTTCGTTTCCCTTTAAAGGGGAATTCCACCCCAGAAATGTGATGTTTGCTATAAAATGAAGTGAATATGAAGAATCATGATCGAAAATCTGAGCCAAAACGGTAGAGCAATAAAAAAGTTATGACAGGATGAACTTTGCTCCGATTTTTAGTATCGTTCGCAATTGCTATCGATCGTGACGTCACTTGCGAGCTGCAGCCATTTTGACTTCTACATGGACATTTTAACAAATTTAAATTTTCTTAATAACAAAGCAAATTTATGAGCTTACAAATTCCAAAGAGGTTGGCCCATCGATATTCTTCTACGAATTCGCGAAAACAAGCAGAGAAAAATTAATTTTTAGCAACGAAAATGAGAAATATGTGTATTTTCATGTACTAAAGCCATGGCGAGTTGCTCGTCAGTGATGTTGCATATGGCGGCAATTTTGAAACGATCGCTCATTACTACATGATGTTCAAATGGGTATAACTCCCGTGTTTCTTGTCCGATTTTGATCAAATTTTCACCAATGATGCCTCTTATTCTGCTTATTCAAATAACGAATGTTTTTTTCAGGCCCGGAATACCCCTTTAAAGTGGCCCGGCAAACCAAATATATTTCCTTATTATTACATTTAATGGTCCTGGGCCAGTGAAAATTGATATTGGGCCAGTGAAAATTGATATTGGGCCGTGACTTACTGTAGAATTGCACAATATTATGTCATACTATACCGACTACATTGACTGATATAAAAGGGCATATTAGATTGCAGGATACTGTACACTCAAAATGAGGTATATTATACCTTTTAGCTCCAGGAATGTTGATCCTGTAGTACTGGTCGTCATAGCAACTCCTCTCTGCATGATAGCATTGTGAGCACAGGTTGATGTTGGGGTGCATCTCACATTGCCAGCGGATACCATAGATGGGCTTCTGTGAACAACCACTGCACTCAATCTCTGGATGGTTCACACCTGCAAGATGAACATATATATGACGTTAGGGGCATAGGGCGAGTCTTTACATTATGAAATGCTCTACCACTGCATATTAGTCAGGTTCCTCGTGTAGTCCCTTCTACTTTATTCCTTCCCGTTTTCTTGATTTATTATATTTTGTATGTATTTTCTTTTCTTGTTGATATTATTGATGTATAAATTGTATATTTTCTAAGTGAACAGTGCTATATAAGAAACCTGTATTATTATTATTATTAATAGCTGTTGGCGCCTGTTTAACAGGCGCTCTTTGTAGAGGCAGCCATTTTGTATTTGTCCATGACTATAAAATGTCAAGCCTATAGCTCAGTCTGGTTTTGTCAATATTCAGGCTTGTAACCTAATGAACAATATGCACCCTGGGCCTAAAGACGTAAGACGTAAACAAAAAGCTTTCTGGAGACAAATTTTATAGTAATTAGTGCTTTAAAGAGTAATAAGGAAATGTGTACAAACTTTATACCATGTTACTGTGACAACATTCTGAAAGGAGATTATATTAATTGTGCCCTGGATCATCCAGGATGCAATATTATTGGTTACCAGTTTGACTATGAATGGAATGTCAAGTGACCCTTTGTCCTAAAGCCTAAGCAGAACTAGAGGGATTGATTTGATAATGAAAGGAAACAATTAGAATATCTCTGGTGGCAAATGACAACTATCAATGGGCTAGTAAAATTTTACAGGTGTGGAATGGTTTAACTGGTTACTTGTTATTTCTGTCCTTTTTGCCTGGACTTAAGTTGAGCCACTGATAACAATTTGGGCCAAAATGTTCACTTCGATTGACCTCACCAGCTGACCCGCTGTCAAAGATGCGTAGATCATAGGCGTCGCCGAACCCCATCCGGTAGTCTCCCTTCAGACCCCGATCCCATCTCACATTGACTGTGTTGAGGGCAGAGTCCAACTCCGTCCGGCCGAACGAGACAACCGTCCCAAGATGACCATTTCCCCCATCCTGCTCCTTCCACTTCCAGTCTGGTCCACGCACCACTCGAAGTCCAGGTCCAAGGGACATGCTTCCTTCTGCCGACTACAGTACAGGGATCAATAGCAAAATATGTTCTAATTTTCTTACGTTACTTAGTTACATTCGTGATAATCATGATTATTGTTTTTGCCAAGTTTCTCCAGAGACCACTGGCGCTGGCCACATCTACTAAAATAAATGGTCCAGTCAATTGGACCATTTACATGCAATACACGTTAATATGCTGTAGTTAAGCGTACCGGCCGTTTGTACACTGTTCAACTCCAACAGTTGAACGCTGTGTTTTATGGACACCTCACTATGGAAAACGGACTGGAAATAATACGTTTTTTTTCCTCCATTTTGCTGTCTTCAAACAGCATTGAGAAATTGGCCAGCAAATGTTTTTTAGTTGGATAGTGCAGCAAACGGGAGAGGTGTAACTCTGCACAACACTGTAATGTAGCTATGTGTGGCGCTGGCCTAACCTAACCAGGCGCCTTGCGAAGTACGGCGCCTGGCCGCGACGTCGCTCGAAATCTTGGGGGTACATTTTTGTAGATGTGCGACGAGGTAAAAAATCGCCTTTACGTACAAAATTATTTGAATTTGTTTCGCTCCGAAGTACCTTTAGTTATTGAAGTTATCGTACATTGCATATAATTTGCTAAAAAAGAAGGATAACTTACCTCAAATTGATGATTTATTACGGTAGTCCTGGTTAGAATCCGGCTTTGTCTTTGACCGATCGCACGAGCGGAATATCGAATACCTCTATCCTATCGATATCCCAGCGCAGCATGCGCTATGCATTGCCGACGAGTTTTGAGGTGACGTCATCATTGCAGCAAATTCAAATAATTTTGTAAGTAAAGGCGATTTTTTACCTCGTCGCACATCTACAAAAATGTACCCCCAAGATTTCGAGCGACGTCGCGTCACAGCCCTGTGCTACGCACAGGGCTGATCACAGTTAGCGCTGGCCAAGCATTTTTTGGACCAATTTTGAATGGGTTAATCCACTTTAACATTGGCATTACCTTAATTAGTTAAAGGGTACGTACCACCACCCAAACATAATATTCTTATAAATGAAAGGTAACATCTTTAGTATTCCATTCCGTCAACAAGTTCACAAAAATACGTTTCCAGAAGAAAAAAAATATAATTGGAAAACGCATTACCATTCTAAAGCATGCGTTCATGGGTCCGGGATTATATTGTCTCCAAACGTACACGCGTGAATAGCATTGGCGCACTCGCAAATGTTTTGCCCGTACGGAACCAGGAAATATGGTTCCGTAAGTGGTGGAAATTAATTGCATTGTTTATGAATTACAAAACCCTTTGCAAAATGTTGGTGGGTATCACACAACACTACATTGTAATGCTGCGCTATACGGGAACAATGTGGGACAGTACAAAAAAAGTTTGTCAAAATTTCACACAAAATTCTTATCTTAAATTCAACAAAATCAATCATGACTGGCCCTAAAAATGATACAAGTGTTATATGAACTTACCAAAATGGTCCAAATTATTCTTCAAATGTCGAAAAAATGGAAAATCTGCAGTTTTGGAAAATAAAAAGACTGAGAAAATCTCAGTCGTGATCCCTCTCGAAAGTGTTGCTGCTATCTGGATGACTGTCATGTATTTCCCGCAAGCTTCCCACACCACACGTGTTACCGTATCCGAATTCTGACACGGCGTATCCGAATTCTGATACGGCGTATCCGAAATCGGATACGGCTGGCATGCTTGCAGATCGCGAGTTGGCTTGTTTTGGACAATAATAAGCGGCCTCCGCATGTTGCGGGCGGGCTTTCTTTGTTTACGATGGGACATCGAGCAGGAAGAGAAAGAAATGGAACTTATATGACGATTTTTGTAAGTATGACTTATCATTTTGAAAATGAAATTTTGTACAATAAATCATAAAATCAGCTTCAATCTAGGTATGCAATTTTTTACTTTAGATATGCTGTTCTTTTCTCTCTGTTTGTAGTTCAAATTGTGTCCCGTAGATTTTTACCACTGTGAGCAGTAAATGGTCCATCAGGACCATTTACAATACATTGTAGATGTGGTGGGTATCTATTTGATATCAGAAAACGGTACCAAAACATATAATCATGTGTTATTCTTTGCCTGGTGGTCCCCTTTATTAAATGCAAGACAACCAAAGCATCAGAAAGGGGAATCTTTAATCAATTCAAAGGCATACATAACAAATAATTGACCGCGTTGTTTGACTTCTGTCCCAAGCTGGGAAGTACTTACCATCGGCATCCAGAACCTGCAACAACTGTCTGTGAACTGTTGAAGAGAATAATAACAGAGTCAGAGGTATAAAATGACCTGCACCTGTCACTGGATCAGTCGCGATCGCCTTGTTGAATGTCAAGCTGCACTCTTTTAGAAAGTTTAAGTTCTCAATTGTTGTGATAACTTTTGTCATCGTCTAGAGCTGCATAATATTTGTATATTTGACGGAACGTGCGCTATATTAGCAGCCACCATTGCATTGTTATCATTATTATAACGATGAGCCGCATGCACTTCGCTGTTTTCGGTTACATTCACCATGGATCCATGCATTCACGCCCCAATTAATTCAACTAGTCTATCTACCACCACGTACATCACAGTACAGCACTGTATGTTACGGCGGCCGGTACGGTGGGGAAAACCAAAGAAGGGAAAATCCCTTTTGAGGCATCTGTGTGGGGAGGCACGGCATCATGTTTAGCGTCCTCTTGCGATGGAAATTATATGTTACCACTGGTAACCGGCAAAACGAGAGGCTGTTTTGCTTTTGATTTGTAACTTGTGTTACCAATTAGTTTGTATAAACTCATTATCTTACTCTTTATTTTTCATGGGGGAAAAATGAGATGAAGGCCTATAAATTAATTCCTCGGTTAGAGAGTTCTTTTTCACAAAGCCTCAAAGGCCCAGATTTAGGGAACTCAATTTAAAGAAAGGAGATGTGATTCAAGTCTTCATAATTCTGCTTGTCATTAATAATTTTGTTTGCATTTTTTTTTAGATCAGTTGATATAAGCGGAGTATGGGGGTATGCCCCCCCCCCCAAAAAAAAAAAACCCTTCTTGGTGCCCCCACCAAAATCATAAAAATTGTAAAAATATAGTAAAAACATCAAATTATGGCAATATCATGACCATTTGTTTAAATCAAGTCATCTTAAACTAAAATCCCCATAATCATCTTCTTCAGTTAACGTGTCACACATATTATAATGGATCAATTTTCCTGCCATGTTTGAAAACCATTATTTTTATTGAGAATCTTTGTCAACAAACAATTATTCATGAATTATTCATTATTGCTTTGTTATTAAGAAAATTTGAATTTTGTAAAATTTGGCTGCAGTTCGCAAGCAACGTCACGATCGATAGCAATTACGAACGATACTCAAAATCTGAGCTAAGTTCATCCTGTCATAACTTTTCGCTCATGATTCTTCATATAAACTTCATTTTTATAGCAAACATCGCATTTCTGGGGTGGAATTCTCCTTTAATTGTAGAGAGGAAGGCTGAAGGGAGACAATGACAATATGTAATGAGCAAAATATGAGTCTGCTTCGCAAATTATTATGAGAATGTGCAACATTACAGACTGCTATACAGGTTATTACAATGTAAAAATAAAATGCTTAACTTGGATAAGATGTTCTGTAAGAAAATTTTTGAATAACTTCTTATCTTCAAAATGCAATAATTTTCCATAAAAGTGATAGAATGATGCTGGATTTTTGCTTTTGCTTTTGATAGCAAACTTAGTCAAAATAAATATAAATATAAAAATATAAATAAACAACAACAACAAATCACAATTTAAATTCTTTTTTTTTTTTTTTTTTTTTGACTTGTTTTAATTCATGATTTCCCCAACCCTGGGCTTAGAGCTAGTTGAATTGAACTTGTTATAGTTTTAATTATCCAAGCATTTTCGTAAAGAAATTTTAAAAATCACACAACCCTAATACAAAATATAATAATAAATAAAAAGTAATATAAAAAAGTATCCCCAAATCCATGATAAGTGTAGTTTTTTCATCTCTGTCCCATTCTTTAAACCAAAATCCCGTGTCACACATATTATAATGGATCAGTTTTCCTGCCATGTTTGAAAACCATTATTTTTATTGAGTATCTTTGTCAACACAGGATATGTGAATAGTAATATGGAAAATACTTAAATGGATATTTCAGCTACAGTATTTCTAAACGGATTTTGATCAAATAAAGGTTATTCTGTTATTAAAAGTGTATGCTCTTTCAAATTTTACACTCAGTTTTTCATTATCTCACAAAAAATCATTTTTTATTAAATAGTTTTAACGCACTGTATAGACTACAGGGAAAAAAATGATTTAATTGCAAGCGTATTTGATGCATTTTGACTTTTTAATTTTTTATCTGATTTAAAAAACAAAAATCGTGATTTAAATCAAATAAATTGATTTTTAATGGAATAGTTGAGTATTGGTCAAACTTAACTTAAGGTTCCAAAACCTGCATCATTACTGTACAAACTAATAGTTATAACTCCACCATGCTCGAAAGGTAAACACAATTACAAACGACTAAGTAAAAACCCTGTTATAATTTTTAAAAATAGCCGTTACAACTCAAGAGAGCGCTCTCTAAAAACTCATTGGTTTTAGCCATTTTTTCATACAAAATTGTGCATTTGATGTTTTGTTAATACATGTATAATGATTCAATAGAGATATCATCAACAACTATTTAAAAACCTATTTAGATTTTTTTTCAAAGTAGTCTATAAGCATTTTTTGTATTTTTCTAAAAAGTCAAAATGTCCCCCGGCCGGTAGACTTATGAATAAAATATCTTGAAGTCAAATTTTTCAACTATGAGAGCATTTGAAAGGGAATGATTCTTATTGTACATGTTTTATTCAAGGAACTTTTAAATGGAATTAAAACCAACCAATTTAGTGTCATATAAATATTTGTTTGTAAAAGTCACGATTTTTCCCCAACGCTGTCCAGAACGCTTTTCAATTGCATTCAAAATCAATGGGCAGTAGGTGATAAGATCTGGCATCAATCTCCATTTTCCATATTGCTTTTCTCTCAAACTATCACACATCATTCATATTTGATTATGATTGTATTCTCAAATATCACTTTCACAGAAAAAAACCTTATATGAAATTAATGGATATTATTAGGCCTGTATCACAATGAGTCAAGAAAAGTCTACCAGTTAAACATGCTGATGATGAAAATAGTAATACTTTCAATTCACAAATATACCTTGATGTGCAATAAATAATCTAGGAGACAATTTGTATTGTATGATGGCAGTTTTCAATTGCAAAAATGTTTAAAATTGCTTTATCCGTTCTTGCATTTTCTCTTTGTCATATTTTCAGTAATGTGTTCAAGAGTTATAGCAAAACTACATTTTGTTATTCACTATTGCACTGTCATGATTGTGGTGTGGATTTTCAATATTTCACAATTTTCCCAATAATTAAATTGATGGGGGTAAAATGTTTACTCGTAGTAAATGACAGAACACAACATGTAAAGAGTTGTGATTTGAGGAGGGAGTAAGAATAGCAATCGGCACAGCCTCATGTTTATCAATGGCAGGCAACTACGAGCATATGCACAGTACACAGTTGTACGGTCCGTCTTTTTGTACATGTAAAGCCGTGCATTCTCTATGCACGTAATTTTTGCATTGAGTCGATGGTATTTCGTGCGATATTATGCAGCTGGCTCTATGTGACTACGAGACTGTGTTATCGATGCCCGGTAATCGACGTGAATTTAGTGGATTATAACCTCGAAAAGGATCATATTTTCCTCCTTGGAATATCAGAAATGTGCTAGAAGTCCCTCCAATGATGGAGGAGACAAAGATTATATATCATATTGACGATGAAGACACTCCATATCTCGTTAAATTACCGATTCCTGCAGCGGACGTTACGCTCGGAGATTTCAAGAATGTGCTCAATCGCCCGAACTACAAATTCTTTTTCAAATCGATGGACGATGATTTTGGGTGAGTTTAGTGTTTATATTTGGTCTTCTGTCGTGAGAATAGTTGTTTAGCTCAACCTGGAATATATTCTTCTACATCTCCATGGATTATCTTCTAGCTGAGAACGGCGGAACATCCCTATTTTGAATGCCAATTGGAATATTGTCGATGGAAAAATAGCCGAAATGATCCAGTTGCCGGTTAGCCAATACCATTTATCGGGCAAACTCCGGCGTCCTTCCACCTTGGCTTGCAGTACGCGCGCAGTGCATAGAGCAGCGGCGGAGAACGAACTTTGACTTTGTGTTGTCTTCCATTACAAATAACAAACCACAGGACACACACAGTGTTTTGTTTGTTCTCGTGATTGATGTAAAATCCTTGAATGAAGATTGCCTTATTAATTGCATCGGAATAAAAATATAAATTCACAAACTTTTGTTTGTTTGAATGGAGGGTACGGTTTCCAAAGATTCAATGGCCAAATTGTGAAAATTATTTAATATTTGTTTATAAATGTAAATTTAGTTTTATTGGAAAATGGGTTACTGTTCAACGTCGCCCAAGTTCCCCTACTCCTACCAAGCTCATTTTGTAAGCATGCAATTTTTGCAATATTCTTAAAAATTAAGGGACGAAAACTACCTTAATATGTTACAAGAAGTAAGAAAATACTGACTCCTGAGGATGCACCTGCGTCTTGCAGGTACATGATTACATGTCATTTCTGATGGCCCTTGCCCTTGGCCAGTTAAAAATAATGTTGGGCTAGAAAAATATTTTAAAAATCAAATGTTAGTGCCAGTAAAGATGCCTGCAAAAGAAGGACACTTTCAAGCCCAATTAAGCCAATCAGGCCACTTGGTGGCTTGATTGGGCTTTAAAGTGTCCCTTCTTTGCAGGCATCTTTAGACTTTACCACAACCACAAGGATATTATGTAGTTACTAAGTTGGTAAAATGTTGAAGTTTAGTGATAATTAAACTAAGGATTTGCATGATGCAAGAAAAAACAATCATGTTGTAGTCGTAACTCGCAGGCTCATTTTAGTAATTTCCTACTATTCTGAATCTTTGTATTAAAAGACAAATCACCCTGTTACATCACTTATCTGACAGAATCATTTTGATTGTGCTTAACCAAAATTAATTTAATATTTGCAACACAAAATACAATTTAATGGTTCTGCAGTTGCTAGACAGTAGACTAAAAATGTGGGTGTAATGCTCTGTATTATTATTATTATTATTATTCGTGAGCTAAAAATCAATACATTCCACTAAAATGTATTTCAGGTTTTAATTTCCCATACTACATTTGTAGCTCTTAACTGGTATTTTCTTGTATAATAATTTTGCAACATTTAAATTTTGACTTGCAAATGGACAGTATCTTGTTGACATACATGCAAAACCCGATGAAGGGTTGATAAAATGTGTTCTGTGATTTGTGCAAATGCCATGGTAAATGAATGTCATTGAGCAAAAATGCAAAGTATTTTGCTAACTCATTGCACTAACTTTGTACACAAAGAGACTTTCAAATCCAAACACTTCAATCATGAATATCTTTGTAAAAAAAAAAATGGAAAAAACCAACTAGAGTTAAAAGTAAGTTTTGTAGATTTGGACAATGTTACTTTTAAAAACAATTGGATAAGAAATTAGACTTATATAATGATAATTTTCTTAATGTACAATGTATGTAGGGTTCTGGATAATTTATTTGAATTATGTATCTATATTTGTATATCTTGTATAATTGTATTTGTTATTAGAGGATTAGAAAAGTTTGTTCAATGGAATAATATTGCATTTAAGTTAAGAGGATAATTCTAATTGTATCAATGTTCAGTATCGTTTTATCATTTGTATCCTCATGTTCAACATTTTTTATTTCTTTATCTATTGTGATGATTTCCTTGCATGAACTAATTTGCTCCATGCAATAGATGGAAAGATAGAGAAAGAAAACGAATTTGGAGAATCCTCTATGCTATATGTATTTCTGTGGCAAGATTGGTTACGCACCTTTCAATCTTTTTAAGTTTGAAACCAGTGTGTGCCAATGCAGGAATTCATTTTTAATTTTAGGGGGCTATTTTTCTAATCTGATCAATGGATATCCAGAAATGTTTCATATATAATACCCTATATGGTAATTTTAGGGGCTACCTACTGATTTCAGGGGGCTATTTTGGAAATTAGGGGGCAAAATTGCCCTCAGCTCCCATATATTTCCTACCCTGGTGTGTGCCACTGCCAATCACATTTTTCTGTCAGCAAGAAAATGTACCCCAAATTTGCTGCTGTCTACCCAAGTGTATAAATGGATACCTGGAAGGATTATAACATGATTACTTAGCACTGTGAGAGCTTAAGAGGCACCTGGCTGGCAGACTCCTCAGGGAGTGCAAAATGAGCACTTTGTGTACCGTGCTGATTGCAGTGTGTTTCCTGTTACCATAGTAATAATAATAATGCGCTGTGAGTGTCAGAAGAGGGAATGTGTGTCATACAAGTCTAGCCACCAGTAATTATTTTTAATAATATTGCAAGTTTAAAATTTTAAAAATCTTTGCAATCCTGACATTTGTATCCATCATTCACTTTAATTTGGAGGTACAAGTAACAGTATAGAATTTAAATTTAATAATGTATTCATTTCCATTACATATACAATAATTTGGTAAGTGGTTCTACTCAATACTGGCATACATGGTACATTATAAGGGTTGTCAAACACGCAATATCTGATTTGCCTAATCAATGCATGGTAGCCAGCTATTACTGAATTACGGTAATTACCTCCATTGAAATGCATCAGAATTAATGTAATGCATAGTTTGTACTTGCACTCTGTGACAGAGAGGGGTAAAAACCTTGACCTCAATTTGACTTCTTGGTGACTCATCGTAATGTAGTAAAGGATATAAATGTGAAATTAGTTAAATTATTTTTTTGATTATGATACTTTCTTGTAATCTACCGTATTTGTCGGTGTATTACCCGCTCCGGTGTATTAACCGCATCCTTAACTTTTGGGGTTTTCCATGAAAGAAAACAAATTTGATAGTATAATTCTTGAGTTTTAGATGGTCAAAATGTGCCGAAGATAAGTAAAAACATCCTTCTTTATCAGAGAGTTTTGGTCTAAGAAATATACTTTAATTTACTAAAGTCTCTGAAGCACATTAAGGAAATTATGAGCCCCTTCCCCGATCAATCCGTAAGATTTGTTGAGCTTACCAGAAAACAAAACATGGAACACTATACATGGGACTGTAATAAATTCTAGAAGAAAAGCAAAGACAAAACAACAAAAATGAATCAAAACGGAGATTAAAAAAACTGTACCTTGATATGTTATTCCTTCTTAAAAGTTCAGATTTGGTTAAATAATAAATCTACCCTTGAAAATAGTAAATTCTAAGCTTTTTTTGGAGATGAAAAATTGCGATCGTAACCTGCAAGTGGTGGGGAGAAAAAGTGCAGCATTGATTTGACTGAAATTAGCGATCAATCCCAAGGATGATCGCTAGTTTCAGTCAAATCAATGCTGCACTTTTTCTCCCCACCACTTGAAAGTTACGATCGCAATTTTTTTATCCTCCAAAATAGCTTAGAATTTACTGTTTTCAAAGGTAGATTCAACAAAACGAACTTGTAAGAAGGAATAACATATCAAGGTACAGTTTTTTCACCTCCGATTTGATTCATGTTTTGTTTTGTCTTTGTTTGTCTTCTAGCTTTCACTACAGTCCCATGCATAGTGTTTCATGCTGTGTTGTCCTAGTGGGGATTTCCGTGCAATTTTTCCCTATCTCCGTGTACAAACCGCATCCCCCTTTTCGTCGTTAATTCCGTCGGGAAAACCATGCGGTTAAAGGGGACCACCAGGCAAAGGACAACACATTATTATATGTTTTGGTACCGTTTTGTGATATCAAATAGATACCCAACATTTTGCAAAGGGTTGTGTAATTCATAAACAAAGCAATTAATTTCCACCACTTACGGAACCACTGCTATTTCCTGGTTCCATACGGGCCAAGCATTTGCGAGTGCGCCAATGCTTTTACGCGTACGTCAATAGATTCCCGGATGATTCATTCGCTCTGCACAGTGCGCTCTGGCTCTGCACGCATATAGTCTACGCAATTCAGACCACATGAACGCATGTTTGAGAATGGTGATGCGTTTTCCAATTATATAATTTTTTCTGAAAACGTATTTTTGTGAACTTGTTGAAGGAATGGAATACTAAAGATGGTACCTTTCTATAATAAGAATATTATTTTTGGGTGGTGGTACCCTTTAATACACCGACAAATACAGTAAATGTCTAATTGAGTTGTCGAGCACTATTGATGTAAAATTTAATGACATTTGTCATTTGTGATGAGTACATGTATCGGTGCAAATTTGTAACTTTGCATGATGATACTAATTATTTTAATCATGATTAGTAGTCACGAGTGACCACTGAATATTTGTTTCCATTTGAAGTGCATACAAGTAGTATACTGTAGTATAAAATTAAATTTAAACAAGATAACATGACTTGTGTGTCATAATTTTGTACATATTATAATAAATGAACTGTTCTTTTTTCCCTTTATTTCAGGGTGGTGAAAGAAGAAATAGTGGATGAAGACACCAAACTACCTTGTTTCAATGGCCGTGTTGTATCATGGGTAAGTAGAATGTATTGAACATTGTAAGCTATGTACATGTTTTTATACCTGAATATTCAACATTCTTTAGTGAAGAATCCAGTCAATTTAAATTCAAAACCAAATAAAATACTTTTATAAGGATTTAGGTTGAATGTGTTAATTTAAGAAAAGGGTCTGAAAAACCAGCATTAATCTTGTATGATCAGTGCATTACTTATGAAGTAATTACAGTTGTTAACACGTGTACATAAAACACAAACATCTGTGCATCACAGACAGTGAAAAAAATACATGGGGGCTCGGGGCGAATTTGCCCCCGTAATGCCAAAAAGAGCCCCCGAAAGTCATAAAAGAGCCCCCACAAATTTGCATAGAGTTCAATGCAAAACAAGTTTCAGAGTGTCATTTTCATGCAAGCATGCTTGAAAAGTAGCCCCCCAAAAATAAATATTTATTTTTCCCCTGATTCACAGAGTATACAATAAAATAATATACAGACAGCCACATTCATGTGTAAAGTTACCCATGATGTTATTGATGTTCAGTCTGTATCCTTGGTGTGCTAGCACAGTATCGTGTTACACCACAATCAGTGCTATGCTGCAGATGTGACGTTTGTACAGTGTGAATATGACATAATTGACATGATGGACTATACCCCTCTTCCCCTCATGTTAATGACTACCATAAATCATGATGTTATGCGCTGGGGCAAGGGTATTTAATCACAGAGGAGTAAGGATGAACCTTGTAGATTTATGGTTTCACATCAAAGTGCCAGCCAATAATAACTTGTCTAATGGGTTTTATTTCACCTGTTCCACTGCATACACATGATGTTGAATGTAAACAACACTGACAATAACATAAATTTAAGTTTAACACACATTTAAACACAACATACCTCACTTGATAATTTACACAGCATGTACTCAAGTGTCTACTGGAACTGGAAGTGTTGACGAAACAGAAATGTGGCCTTTGTTTTTTGTTTGATAAATTCAAAAGCTTTCTCCATGCAGGGGGTGATGTTCTTTGGAATGGTTTCAACTTCCATCAAGACATGTAGTAGCATGTGTATGCTAGTACAGCACTTGTGTAAAATAATGTGCATTCTTTAGTGAAAGGTGGTTCGGATTCGTAAATCAGACGCGTGGACGGCGTGGTGCCATCTTGTAAACGCCCTATGCACTACAAATACTTGCTAGCTCAATGCTGTGAGGAGTGCACAAACGAGCTTAGTTAAGAATGTTGGAACCACGTTGTAGCATTTACGTAGAATAAACTGGTTTCATGAATTCTGAAAATGAATATCTGATAGAAATATGAACATGTTTATTAAGGTGGTAAATGAGAACAATACAAGGGGGAAATAAACAAGATATGTGATATGGTACCTCTGTCTGATGTGATGTTCCGAATTTGATCATCCTTCTCACTTTCCATATTTAATCATCCCTAATTTCACATTCCCCAACACTTGGAAGACACATTTTTATGCATGATGCCTTATCCTGGAGTCTGGCGGTAGTCTCTTTGTAGTGCCTGGGCTAAGTAATAGTTGAGGGAGAGAGGTTTGGGATGGTAAGACAAATAATTAACACACTGGGTATTTTCATGTTTTATTTAAATTAATTATATAGAAGGAACATTTTTATACTACTCAAAAGCACTGGATAAAAATACTAGGGAGATGTACTTGTGTTATTCCTAATTTGATCACACACCATCTCATATTGTCTCTCTTTCTCACTATCTAGATCACACATTCTGTATTATTTTATCATCCTAATTTCACCTTCCCTCGACACTTGGCAGACACATTTTCTGACGCCTTGTCCTCAGGTGTGGCGGTAGTCTCTTTGTGGTGCCTAATAAGGCCAGAAACAACATGGTGTTCGTGTTCTCAAGAGAGATGTGGCTGGGGATAGAAAGGACAAGGGAGAGGGAAAAGAGTAGTGAGACATTAAAAACTATGGCCAGAAACAAGATGGTGTTTGTGAGTAGGAGAATAGAGATGTCATAAACAAGAAAGAAGAAGGAAGAGAAAGCGTGGTGGTAAAAAGAGAAAGAGATTGGGTTGTGAAGTTTAAAATGTAATGTCAAAGAGTACAAAGACATTAAGAATTGGAGAGAGAAGAGGAAGGAAGACTGCTGTAAGAAGGGAACAAACAACGTAATGTAGTAAATTAGTTATGATCTCAGAGAGATGGGGAGAGGGGAGTATGGGAGGTAAGCATATAAAGAGATGGGGAAGAGGGTGTGAGAAATTTTAAAATTGGGACAGCAAGAGGAAGGTGGAAAAGGTGCCTAGATTAAAAATATAATATGGTGTTCAAGATCTGAAGGGACTGAATGGAGCAGGGGGAACATGGAGAGTAAAGGAGAAAGAAAATAACAGGGTGTCAGCTTTGTGAGAAACATCGCAATATTTATATGCTTTCATAAGATGGGAAGAAAATGAGCGAGGCAGATGGAGATGGAAAAAAAAAATCGAATAAAATGCAGGGTGTGAATGTAAAAGAAAGAGAAGAAAAATAACAGCGCTCTGTAAGAAATATGTAGAATAGAAGAGAACGATTAAACAACTGGAGATAAATTAAAAGTATTAGAGGCATTTACTGAGGACAACTGTGGGGACAATTAAGGCTGATAATGACATTGATGGACAGAAGAAAGAGGACAGAGGAAAATAGGTTGAAGGAAACAAAGATAGTTTGAAAACACGGCATAGAATAGAAGCTAACTGAATTGGGATGGGGTAGGGAATGATTGTAGTGCAATGATATGATTTGGTGTTGTTGTTTTTGTATGAGAGAGAGAGAGAAGAGAACAATTTGTTTGACAGTTACCAGACCCTGCCTTTTGGCAAAGTTCCTCATGTTATTATTGTTCACAAATATACATCTTGTGCTGGTGCATAGAAGGAGAGGGGAAAGTACTAAGGACTAAGAGCTGTATCATTCAATTACTATATGGATCTTCATATGTGTTGACATAGACGGAGTATACATGTAGGCTAAAGTTCATATAGTGCATGGACATTTGGAAAAGATATTATTTTAATAATGATGCTGTTCTACATGTACATGTAGATTGTACTGTATGGAAACTACATGTACATGTATGTTGCATTGATTTGGTGTGTGTTTGTCCCTGTAGTTGGATACAGATTACAGACCTCTATACATGTAGAATATAGACAATTATGTTTGTCCTATGAGAGAGATTTTCAAGTTCATATGAAACAGAGCACAAATACATGTACTGTAAACATTGTAGTTTTGTACTCTGTCCCTGCCAAGGACAGTACAAAGTCTGGTTATTGAACCATTGATGTTTGCATAATAATGATAAGTGATGAAAGTCAAGAAAATAAGTACATGTAAGAGCCTCATTAGCAATATAAACCATTTTAACCATTTTTGTCTCCCTGGGATGGTCATAGACACTAGACAGGCTTGACTTTATGAATTTAATTATTTCTTACATTCATGTCCCCTTCTTTTCATAGTTTGTATAATATGTATACACATGCATTGCAGCTGTACATGTAGTACGTGTATGTGATAAGCAAACTTGGAGGGTCCATAGCATGACAATTATCAGGTCTAATGTGCATGCACTGAATCTGTGCCCATGTTTAATCACCCAACAATGGACTCTGAGGTGACAAACAATAACAAAGGCAACAAAGGAATGTGGTCAGAAGTTGATACCACCCTGAAAGGAACATGGGAGGGGAAGAGATGAAAAAAGGGGACTGAGGATGAAAGAAATAGGAGAAAAAGGAGCAAGTTCTTTTATGATTGGGAGTCTAGGGGCTAGCCAAAAGAAGGGGCTTCCTTTGTTGGTTATAATGACCCTCATTTTGGGTCTATCAAGATACAACAATGCAGGGCTTAGGGAAAAGTTGGTGTAAAGGATTAGATGGGTACTAATGAGCCCATGTAACTGACAAAGGGGAGGGAGGGAGGTCTGTTGATGGAATGCTACATGTATTGTAAGTATGGGTAAATTGCATGTACACAGGTTACATTCCTATGACTGAGTGCAGATTGCATTGAAAATTCCTCCCCAGCACTGTGTACTCTGATGTTTGTTTGAGTAGGGGGGTTGAAAGAAGTTAGATGAAAATAAAAATGTTAACTTAATTCAAACATGATATATGAAAATGTGAATGAATGTTCATCTTTTGAAGGTATTATGTGTAAGCAGCATTGAATGTAAGAAATTTAAAACATATAAAACATAACAAAACAAAAAATCTGATTGTTTGAACGTTGGTGTTAACAGAGGTTTCAAGAAACCCCATTAATTGACATTGAAACATATTTAACCACCACAGCAGTAGCCAGTAGCTCTATTGAATTGTGGTTAATTTTGCATTCATATGGTTACACATTTCTGGCTTGTTTTTGACAAGATGATCATGTGAGAAAAGAAATGTTTATTTTATATTTATATGACACAGCGTCATTTTGTTGATAATATTGCTAATATCTTCTCTTTGTACCTTTCTCTTTGATAGCTTGTTCCAGCAGAAGGGAGCGCAAATGGATCTGACACAGCATCAGTTACGACAGAGAATACGAGGGAGAATTCACAACCCCCTGCAGAAAGAACTGGGGGTATTGGGGACTCAAGACCACCTTCATTCCAGTAAGTAACATCAAACATGATAGAAATTAGAAAGCAAAGAGCACTGACAACAATATGTGCGTATGGGACTGACCAGTCTTGTGGTAAGTGTTGTTTGTATCTATAGCAGTTTTTACAGAACAAGCATGTGGGGAATAGGGACAGAAGTTCCTACAGTAAAGCACAACATACATGTATCACAAACCCAGCGGCTAAGCTAAATTGCCCTTAGCCCGTTATTTTTCACTGATACTGTACCATGGAAACCTCCAAACTACAAAATGCTCTCCATCGTATAGGATTGAAAAGTTTGATAGATTCCCAGGCAGCTTTTGTGTGGACTATACCCAGCAATCTTACTTTGACTAGTACCTCCTTGCTTCCAGTACCATTAGTGTGCCATGTACTGTACATGCCTAACGGCAATTTCAAGGCAGTGGTATAACATGGTAATGGAACTGTTAATCTGAGTAACATCTGCTTCTACCATGACTTATGAAATAGATGTTCTAGATGTACTTGTGGGCATTGTAAGAATTGGAAGTAAGTAGAACTGCGTCTCACCAGCGGTGGTTGGCGGTAAGGGATCAGGATTGTAAATGAGCATGACACATGTCAAGATGCTACCATGTAATGGGGGATAGATGAGCACAGTCATTGATCGTGACAAGTTATACAGACCTATGCTAAGGGGTACGGACTCTGTTAGTCTGTAGTTACCACTATTACCACATAGAGTATGCACGCCTCTCTCATTCTGTGGTTACATTGAGTTATAACTTGGTGTAATGTTTTGTTTTGGTTGTGGATGTTTGCTTGTACATACATGTATGTATAGTGTATGTGTTCATGTATGTGTATGATATACTAATGTTTGTTTGTAAATATGAGTGCATCATAAGTCAAATAATAATTAAGGGCTTCATTTCGGAATTCCCATGTCTTATTCACGGTTTCAATGTATGTTCAAAATTATATAATGTTTATTTATGAACCGATTTTGATCAAATTTTGTATTCTATCATTAAAATTGTATGCTCTTTCGAATTTGACACTCAGTTTTCATTATCTCACAATTTTTTTTTTTTGTGTAGCGCCCTCTATACCAAAACTGAACTATCCCTTTAAGTACTGCCAGTATGTGGGTCAGAATTTTGAAAAGTGCACTTTTCGGCCCAAACAGGGTAAAATTCAAATTATTTTTTGTATTTAAAGACATCTATCTAATATGAAAGCATGCAATCCTAGCTTTCAGGCGTACCCCATTATACTGGGAAACTCCATGTGGTTCCGTTTTTATTCAATGTTGAAGTAACCCATCTCCAAAAGGCGAACGTCCGTGAGGGATTATGTAGATATAGATTTAGTACCCATATATCTCATTTATTTTCTGTCATTATACAGCTTATATTCGGACAATTTACTTCTAAGACTTGCTTCTCTCTGTATGCCAAACGTGGATTGTGTATTATTTGCCAAATAGAAAATACAAATGTCCAAACTTTGACTGAATTGTTATATTTCTTTTTAAATAATGTATTATTCGGAACCTTTGCTTTTCTTTAGCCGCATTTTTTAGGAACGCACCTATATACGCTCGTATTCCCGTATCACATATTTTAATGCACATGTTAATAGGATCAATTGCTGTCTAGATCATATATTACATAATTACATGACCAAAGAGAGTATAGTTTTCATCACGGACGTTCCCATATCGCTCACGGACGTTCGCCAGAAACAAGAATGTTGGCAGAATGATCTGATCTTATCAAAAAGAGTTTCTATTCTTCGTAAATGGCTTTAAAACAGGGTCATTATAGAAACAACCTTGAACATTGCAATAAACCTTTAAAAATGGTTTGGTTTTTACATGGACCGGGTCGTTATAACGAGTCCTATTATTGGTTTAAATTGATTTAATGCTTATAGAACAATATGATGATAATACTTTATCTATTCCTATTATATTTAAGCTAGAGACCATGTATACATCCTAGTCAGATATAAAAGTAGCATTTCCAAGTCGCCTGGTCCCTCTTTCTTACTATATTGTTTTTAATTACAATTTCACGGACGTTCGCATAAATTTCACGGACGTTTTCTGCCTGAACAGTCTTACAGAAATTGATACCAACATTTATTTGAATCTCCTCCAGACCAATATAAAACATATAAATGTATCAGTTGATATGATTTTAGCTATCTGAATTAATTATAATGACATGTCTGCTACTTAACTATCACTCTTAGTGGACCTGTGGAAATCGTAACCCCTAATTTTACACCGGCTTTCCCCGGTTGGGCACTCTATAACAGAAATGCCACTATACTTCTGTAAATAAATGATTTTACAACATTTCTGCAAACATAAATAACATGTATAATCACATGAGTCTTAATGTCACGGACGTTCGTATTAATTTCACGGACGTTCTCGAATTGCCTATAGTGGTACCCAAGTGTCCCATCTCGAGTTTTTATGTTGTACATATATTTCGATTCAATTCGTATATATGGTTTATTAATTGAAAATACATTTATTTATCTATTCCAGCTATATGGCTGAATTGCTAATGCATTTTCACAAAACATAAAACTGAGGGTAACAAAAGCCATGAGCAAAGTAAATAATATACTCGTATAACTTATTTCTTAAATAAATACATATAGATTGCATTTTAGATCATACATGTATATGTTTTGTATAAAGAAATATTAGACATAGAAACCATTACGCTAAATATATACGCTAAACATATTATATGTGTTTATTATCGCATTTTATTATTATATTTAGAAAGAATATTTTAATTTAATGTAAAACCAATCGCATAATTATTATAATAAAAACAATCCTTTTAAAGCCTAACTGTTTAAATCTAATTTGCAGAGATTTTAAATTGTTTTATAACATTAATATGTCAAAGTTAAATCTTTCAAATAATCACGTTGATAGTTCATTCCGATGTTTCCTGACCCACATCTCGCTTCCTAATTGTTAACCTCCGATCGGTTTTAATGTTTCAATTAGAATTAAGAACAATGTTGACCTTGAATGGTTTATTATAAATATTGCGCGAGCTGAAATTTAGTTGTATAATATTATAATGATCCTAGCAAAAACAATATTTATGATATATCAAGAAAGAACAAAACAGCATAATAATGCATAAATCTTACAATCTCTATTAAATGGAAGAAGTCCAACAAATCTAATCCCTTGCTAGATATAATTTCAAACGATACCACATAATTTGGCACTATTAACAGATTGAAGCAGAGATGCTTTGAAAACCCATTCATACGTCATCATAATAATAAATGCGTTTGTCTCTAGATCTGCATACTTACGGGCTGGATATTGCAGCTTTGCACATCAGGCAAAAATTATGATATAATTATGTATTTATTATCGTATTATCACTATTATCATTATTATTATTTTATTTATTTATTTTCTTTTTTGAGGGGGGGGGGGGGGGGAGGGGTATGCATGTATTCGTTGCTTTTTCGTAATACAGTCAATATTGTAAAGCAAGTAGCTATCCTCTCGCAAGTAGCTGACGACCTTTGTGATGTACCTCTTCTTTTCAAACAACTGGCGTCATACAGCCATTTAGTTGGACTTAAATCCGACAGGCAGATGAGAAAACAGTCTCAAAGCCTGCAGCAGAGGAGGAGCCGACAGTCTCAAGTTTTGCAGAGGGGGGGGCAACAGTTTCCACTCAGACCTTCAGTTGAAATGTTGTTATTGCGCCATATACCCCCTTATTACCATTATGTTTTGAACAGCTTTCTTTCGCTTGTAGGCCTGCGACTGTGCACAATCATAATCTTGGGGTTTGCCTTCCTATAATATAATGTCAACGCTGCACGAGTAGAAGTAAATATAATATCTAGGGGTATTACAAAACAGCTAAGCAAGGTGATCAAATGTAAAACGAACCTCCGTGATGGTGACTAAAAATCAACATATTCATGTGTGGTTGGCAGTGACCTGGGTCGAAAGGCACACACAAGGGGCACCTGCTGTCAAAAAATTGTGCCATTACTTGAACTTTTACTAAGATTTTTGGGGCCATAAATGACGAACGAACGTCCGTGAGCACAACATTTCATAAGTTTGTTACAGTTAAATGACTTGCAGGAAATAAATCCATATGGGATATGAGAGACATAACAATGTACTAACAACATCAAACAACAATTTTCATGATCGAACGTCCGTGAACGAACGTCCGAGCGAACGTCCGTATCATAAATAGTTGTCAAAAGGCTTCGAAAATGCCTGATATAAGTTTTTGGTTAGCTGCTTGCCAAATAAAATTGCTGTACCGGTGTCTACGTGCAGATAAGCAGCCTCAGATTCGTAACTGGGTCTACTCTTGCCGGACGTTCGTTTTCATCACGGACGTTCCGGAAGATCAGTTTCGGCCCAAACCAAACATTGTATTTGATAGATAGTTTTCAAATAGGCAAAATACTGTGGCCCTACTGTGAGTTCATCAGACTGACCCCAGCAATTGATGACTAGGATGCACTTCGCTGAGCAGTGATGATACAAGACGACAGAACGTCCGTGACGAAATCCAGTATAATTTCATACAAAAAAATGTTACTCCGCGAGCAGGAGTAGTTACCCAACAATTTGTGTAGAATGTGTTCAGTGGGTTCAACCCTTAGTTTTGGCAATAGTTTTTGTTTTGACAACTAAGTAGAATTCTGGTTGTATGGATATTAATGTATGTTCACGGACGTTCACTTATTATGACCTTTCCTATTGAAATGTACCATGAGATCATATCAATGCCGCTCTACCGCCAATTCTTATGTGATACATGCTCAAGACATGTAAGATAGAAAATATAGACGTTAATGCCTTGAAAGTTGATTAATATTTTTTTTATCAGGTTAAAAAAAATCATAATTTTGTGGAAAATGCCAATTTATGCTATTTTTTCACATTTGAGGTCCTGTGGCATGAAACCAAATGTTTGAAATGATATAAAACTATACATTTTCTGAAAGCCTTAATAATTCTCTTTAATATGAGACCCAAAACAGGTATATCAGAGTTAATGGTGAGACACAGCAAATGATAGAAGCGCTCAAGGCCTGGAAATGGCTAAAAGTGCACTTTTCAAAAATCTGACCCATGTAGACGTGCAGTTCTGGGACATGCCAATGTGTATTACTATATTTTTCTGCCTTTGGTTTAGAGTTAGACTGTACACAGTTGGTTGCATTGTTTACATTAGTACTGGGCCATGTTTGGAGTAGCAGACTGCTAAAGTTCACACATTTGACCTCTGGATCTATCTCAAAGTGTCATCTTCTGAGAAATCTTTTCCCAGGCTGCCATCTCTGTGAGGTGGAAAAATTATGGAAAAGAGCCAAAAAAAAGAAAAAAGAAGTAAGACCTAGAATCTTGGAAACATCCATAATGTACAAGTAGGTTTGTACAGTATTTGTTGACACAGCATGCAAGTAAATATTAAGATTGTTGCATGTTCAGAGTGATTTATAGCTTTGTTAATGTGTACATAAATTATAACTCCATTGAAATTGATAATATGTTTAAAATGTTTGCTAGAGGAAAGATGAGGGTAGTGCATAAACATGCTTACAGTATGAAATCATTTTCAAATCAAATTTAATTTTGTTTCTGTTGTGAGATCTATAAGAAAATGAAATAGTGCAGCATGCATTTTGTTTTTTTCTCCAGAAGGCTGGTATAGTAGTTATTTACAGTAGGTTCTTCTTTGAAGTCAGGTATATAACCTTGTACTGTCACAACACATACCAAGGAGTTCTAGCAAATTATTAGTATGGAAGGCACATAAACAGCAAACCATCCCTGAATGCATGTTAATTACATTACAACATACAAACTGTATACCCTCACAATTAATTAGAGCCTAGTTTGTCATGCACTCGGCAATGGCAAAAACAGCACTTACCCCACATTTTCTTTCCCTAATTTAATTGTCAAATTGATTGTTGATGCACTATACTGCCTTGCGCTGAAGGCTTGCTATTTTCTTTTCCGCATAAACACATGGTTCACCGTACTTCAGAGTGCATGTTAAAGCCCAAGTCCAGTTTCGGGGAAGTAGCCGAATACATCTATATTGATCAATATTGTTGAATATGTATTGAAATAGGGCTTGTGTGGTAAAATCCGAACCTAAGCATCGTTAAATACAGAAATATCGGAAGAAATCCAATATCCGCCTGAGAAATTCATAAATCCACCGCCCATTCAGACCTGTCAGCGCCGCTAGCGCTGGGGGAGATATCGACAAGCTAGGGACAAGCCTGTATAGCGCGACACCTCGTGTACACCTCGTGGTCGTAATACACGTAGCGTATGAGCGATTCCGCGTTGGCGATATCCCGGGTGGGATAGATATGATAATTTACCAAATATATCAATTAGTAGGCGGTTTCTTGGCCAAATTTGGATAATCCTATATTAGTACAATTATATTCTTTCACATTATTGGTAATAAGAGCTTCCATTTCATTTTTTTGAGAGGGGGGCCTTTCCAAAACTGGCCTTTACCTTTAATGTACCTCAAAATGCTCAACTATCTTGATAGAACAGTTGCAATTGATGCTGCCGATATTGTCTTCTTACAGAAGAAGATTGTTTCGATACGTCCATCTATCAGATATCCATTGAGAAGAGCTTTTTAAAGGGAGAGATCCACTTTTGCAAGCCAAAATTCAAAAGTTGCGAGGTTATTGTCTTATATGAAAGGAAATGTCATTTAATAGCATGCCTGAAAAAATTAGGGCTTGAAATCTCTTTTTCGTGGAGTTATAGACCTAAAACTGAATAAACTGAGGGACGTCGGTTAATTATGTACATACGTATTTTTGGCCGGTGAGTAAGTTCGTACATAGATTTCACGGAGTGCCATATCGGTATGCATGACCCCTACGTGACCCCCGCTAGCTACGTGAGCCGCGCATAAGTACTAATGTGTGAGCGTTTACCAAGCAAAATACCCAAACTTCGCTTAAACTGACTACATGTAATTATATATTCTTTCTTTTTGAGATCTTTTTCTGTGACATACGTTAACAAATGTCGGCTTCACAATACCTTTACGAGAATTAGTACTATATAGTTGTAATATTATGCTAAATCAGTTGAACTCCTTTATTGACCGATATATAGTTTAAATGGAGGGACGCATTCGTTTTTCATTCGTAGAATCTAAATTAGAGGGCTGTTCGCTCCGATTTTTTGTTTGCGTGTTACATTGATCCCCATCCGTCAACTGAAAGCTGTTCAGACGTTTTGTAAAAGTGGATCTGTCCCTTTAAGACTATTTCATCTTTGCATGTCAATGATGTTGAATGTAAACACAGCATGTACCAGTGATACTGCAATTTCATAAATAAGAGCTTATTTTCAAAGAGGAAGCATTTCTTGATACTTTCATGTTTTTAAAAAGATATACATTGATGTGTTTTAAAGGGATAGTTGAGTTTTGGTAAAGAGAGTACAGTTTTGGTAAAACTGGATTTTAGTAACCAAAACCTGCACCATTACATTACAAACCAATACATCTAAATATAACTCCATCATGCTCAATAGGAATACATAATTACAAATGACTAAGTAAAAAGCCTGTTATCATTAAAAAAAGAGCCGTTAAAACTTAAGTTGGCACTTTCTAAACACTCATCGGTTTCAACCATTTAAAATAAAATATTGTGCATGTGATGTTTTGTTGAAATAGTGATTAGATAGAGAGATTATCAACAACTATTTAAAAACCGCTTTTGTACATTTTTGTAAAGAGGAAGCATTTTGTAAAAGTTTTTAACGGCTGGTTCAAAATTATTACAAAATACAATTTATGGTAATGTTTATGGATATTCAGCCATTTCTGAACCGATTTTTTATCAAATAAAGTTTATTCTGTCATTAAAATTGTATGCTTTTTCAAATTTGACACTCAGTTTTTCATTATCTCATAACAAAATACTTTGTGTAGCGCCCTCTATACCAAAACTCAACTATCCCTTTAAGAATGCAAATATTGTATAAATACTATTTTTCTTTCAATGACGAGTGGTACGAGAACTAAAATGACAATTAAATTGAGACTACATCTGATTTTTGTTAATTCAAGTTTGTATGCCAATGATAGTGTACACAAAAATGCATTCAGGTTTATATTTAGGATGTAAATGGTTCATTAGGGTCATTGAGTCATGTTTTGAAAAACCTTGCCCAACCTGAATAGCTTTATGGCATTGATGCATACAAAAAATGTCTTGTTAGTATTATACTTTGCTCTAGTTATGAGAAGGAAAAAAATGACATAGAAATCCATTACGGGAACTGATTACTTGTGTATAAAAACTATCTAGATGCTTTTGCATTATATTGTTTCCATTTAAAGGGATAGTATAGTTTTGGTAAGGCTGAACTTTAGTAACCAAACCTGGACAGTAACATTATAAACTAATAGTTATAACTCCACCATGCTCAAAAGGTATACAAAATTACAAACGACTAAGTAAAAAGCCCGTTATCATTCAAAAAGAGCCATTAAAACACAAGAGGGCGCTTTCTAAAAAGGCATTGGTTTCAACCATTTTTCATACAAAAGTATGCATGTGATGTTTTATTGAAACAATGATTAAATAGAGAGATCATCAAAAACTATTTAAAAAATGCTTTTGAAAATTTTTGAAAAAGTGCAAGCATTTTTTTTATTTTTTGAAAAAACCATCTAATTATTTGGGCCCCAAATAATTATAAGATCAGATATATTTATTGATATTTCAGCCGTTTCTGGGTCGATTTTGACCAAATAAAGTTTATTCTGCCATTAAAATTGCATGTTCTCTCAAATTCGACACTCAGTTTTTCATTACCTCACAAAAAAATTGTGATGAGCAGCGCCCTCTCTACCAAAACTAAACTACCCCTTTAATTATTTTATATTTCCTATTGAAAGTGCAATTATAAATGTTTGGATGATGAATGTGACCTTTGAAAGAACTAGATTAGATTGCTTATATGAGATGAAAGTTCCATACTGGTGTCATGAAAAACAGCGTTTACTTTTCTCAGTTTTCTGTTGTAAACATGGATTAATCTGGAAAATTTTCATTCATTAACTAGATTTATCTAAAACAGAATAATAAATAAATAATACAAGTAATTTTCTTCCCTTTTATATAACAAACACAAGTATAAATAATTATTGATCATTTTGTATCAATCTACAAACAACAGTACCTTTTAATGCACTTCACTACTTATACATTGTATTTTGTTTACTTCTGGTGAAGTATAGATGTGCAGGAAAGAACAGGGATACTTTTGAACTCTTACAATTTTATTAAAGTGTATGTATTGCCTGCATCTTATTTAACACATGTTTCATTTATTTCTGTCATTCTCTCAGTTCTGGTGGAGTTGGTGTACAGGACAAATTTGATGACACATGTACAGAGACAGAGTCGGTCATCAGCTCAAGAAGAGGAGGTAGGTTATGTACCTTCCATGTTAATCCCAATACTCATCCCAATTCCAATTATAATCTTAACTGTTCAATTATACTCTCTGAACTTGTAACAGGTAGTCTGGTGGAAATGCTCCCTGGGCAGCAGAAAGTGTACATGTTGCGTGCTTATTGATTGTGTGTGTGTGTGTGTGTGTGTGCGCTTGTTGTGTGTGTGTGCATCCATCCAATAACATGTCCTTGTATGTTAGAAAGTAAGAACATTACAGTTACAATATCATGTTTTTTGGGAGAAGGGAAAAGGTTTTGAATCTAGTTGGCATTTATGTCTTGAGAGACGTGTGTATGAACTTTGTGTGGAATGAGAGCTGACCAGTACATGTACTAGCAAGACTGACGACACAGTCTAGTTAAGTGAGCAAGAACCGTGTGGTTTGACCCACAAAAAGAGCAAAGACAAGGGGATACATTGAGGCTCCTCATTTACGATGGAGACGTTTCTATTTCATGGAATTATTTCTCCATTTGGGTCCTTCCCGTCCCGAAGGCAGCGCTCAATATTTGAATAAGATGAGATGGAGAGAGGGAAACGGAGATCGCATCTCGCATCTTGCATCTCTCGGGCGACTTGAAAGACAGCGTCCCGACTGAATCATCCTGCAGAAGACATTATGTATCATTTCATTTCCCATCTCTCTCTGTCCTCCTCACCCGTCTTTTTCCCCAGCAGTATTTTTGTTTGTTTCATTTCTCACTGCACTCAACTTCTTATCAACCAAAAAATAAAAAAATACTTTTTTTTCACGATGGTGATTTTGAAAATTTTGAGGGAGAAAAACGCCCTCGTGAAATTGTTCACACATTGTTTACACTGCTCACGGGTCTAATAAATGATTATCAATATTTATCATGATGTGACCTATCCTACGTTTCTGGCGCTTTCCGATCATGCAGAAAGATTTTTAAATTTAAAAAAAAAAAACCCTTTTTTTTTTTTTTTTCCGCCCCCGATTTCAAAGGTTTCGGGGCGAATCGCCCGTCGCCCCCATGTATTTTTTTGGTTGCTTCTTATGTCATCTTCCTCATTATGCATTCAGCCAATGTCATGTTTTTCCTTGACTTTCATCTCTTTCTATCTTTCTTTCCAATCACTCTAATTCACATTTAGCAAAA
This sequence comes from Echinarachnius parma, assembly GCA_037951105.1. NCBI lineage: Eukaryota > Metazoa > Echinodermata > Echinoidea > Clypeasteroida > Echinarachniidae > Echinarachnius > Echinarachnius parma. The sequence continues at coordinate 83,854 of JBAMJV010006659.1, forward strand.
GAGTTTTTGTGTTTTCGGGGCTAACTTTTCCCTTTTCTCCCTCCCTTTTTATCTCAAAACCAGTCTTTGATTCACCAGTATATTTTATGTTTTATTTACCAACTCATCTAGCTCTTACAACCATCTGAACTGAACAATCAACAAAATGTTTGATTTCTTTTGTCCACAATCACTCTCCTCCTTTCTCTCATGATATTTCCCCATTTTGCATTCCATCCTAGTGCGTATTACCTGAATCAGCAATTTGTGCTTTGCATCGCTAACGAAAGAGCAACATTAAGTTCACATCAGATGAAGATAGCCACTTTAGTTGTTATTTCATCCCGTGTCATCTTACTCCATCTCATTTCCATTTCAAATGGGACATCTTGTCAGATGGTTTCCTTGTCTGCAGCTCTTTTTTAAAAAGATTTCTCCCTGTAGATCTATGAGTAAGAAATGACACAAACGTGACCCAAGTATGTTGTGTGATTGGGTGATACACTGATAACTGATTAAGTCATTGGCCATAAAACACATGGCATTAGAGTTTATAACTAGAATGTTTGTGTGTGTTGTAAATGTTTGTGTGATTGAGTATGTGTGTATTATTATGTAGGTGCCAGTACATGTGTGTAATATAATTTATTGTATGTTAGTGTATTATTGTTTGTCAAAACCTGAATGTCATGTGCCAAGGTGTCTGACTATCTGTAAAAGGATGAAGTTTTGCATTTAAAATGCAAGTACACACAAATGATGTAGCATTCACGGCATGCATCGCATGTGTGAACCAGTACATGTGCATGTGAGTGAGAGTGAAGTACATGGAGGTGGAGGCGAGGTTAATGGTGATTCGTTTGTACAGGTTGGCCGTTGAGCCGCTGGTGGCTAAATGCCCCTGCGTGGTTTGGCGGCATGGCATGGGAGTGGGTCCGCCAGTATGCTCTCATCATTAAGACTCCATCTTCTAAAATATGACTCATCACACACTAGTCTCGCTGTCACAGACACCAATTTTGAATGCCCTGCACTATCAGTACATAATTTTTTATCTGTACGTGCCTTAATGAACAGAGCATACATTTTAAATTTATTTCTTACTTCTGAGTCTGGAATAAAAGACTGCAAGGTATATGATGCATGTATCGCTTCCATTTTTTTAACATCGTAATTAGCAAGCCCTGAGTAGCCCATTAATTAATTTAAACAAATTGTCCAAATTGTAACGAAACTATGAAATGGTTGGGTAATTGTATTTGCAATTTACTATCATTCCAAGGTGTTATAGAAAGAGTAGTGATACATTGTATATAGTGTTGACACTGGCTGTCAAAACTCGCTGCAATATTAATTTCGCATATAATGAGGATTCAGTCAGTGTGACGTGTCTGTAAAGAGAAAGACTGAGAGAGAGATAGAGGGAGTCTGATAAAGTTCCTTAAAACCAGTCAAACTGTATTACATGTCTTTACAAGATACATGGAGGTATACATGTAAGGCTCTACAGCAGAATCCACTTGATTCTACTGCAAATATTATGCCGCATTTCATTATCTTCTGTGCCATATTCCCTGATATAGCCATCACCCCAAATTTGGTTTTCTTTCCATATGATGGGATCATTGGGCTGATTAGTAATGACATTTCCATCTTTCCAATTACTACAACACAAAGTAGATTACCTTGCATTGAGATACCCAGGTAATATTCATAAAAAATGGCTCCCATTTGGACATATATGTGATATAAATGTGGATCATTTTCTCCCATTTACTGCAAATTGCATTTATGTTTTACTAGGGTTGATGAAGAGACAAATGGAAAAAATAATTTAAAATTTATGGGGATTTGAATACTATAGCAATCTATAGGCAATACTAATGAATAGAACATGTATTTATGAAAAAATGTCTTTGCCAAACAAATTTGAGGAAACAACATCAACAAATATGAAAATTCTGCTTAGTGTTTTCATTTGTACATATACTTCTCCAATAATAGTAAATTGATTTTTTATCCCTAATTAATCCCGGGGCAAAACACTAAATCAATAATGAGATGAATTGAGGATAGGTTCGATATATGGCCACATTGAGGTGAATCATAATTAAGTCATCGCAATGAAAATATTCACCGTAATATAATGAGAGAGGATGGCTGTGTTGTTACGGCTGCATGGACTTCCTTCAAGAATTGTCATTCAATTTTTTAGATGGAGGGTTATAATTTGATTTGGTCTGACGAAGGCGGGTCGGGTGAATGAAGCAAGAAGAATGCACACACACACACCAAAAATAAATAATGAAGAAGATAAAACATGGAAAGTGGTTCTCTACTTCACTTGAATCCAACTTTGTCATCTGATTATGTGAATAGGAGGAGGAAAGCGCAAAAAGTGGCAAAAGTGTGGGGTTTTGTTGACCGCTTGACCCACATTTGATGATTGCAATGTTCATTGACCCAGGATTGTTTCATCAAGTTAATGGTCAAGATAAAACAATTACTCCACCTCTTCATGCAGTTTTCAGTAACAGAATATTCAAATAATCTTTGTTTTTAGTGTGGGATTTTGTTGATCACTTTGCCCATATCCAGTGATTGCAATGTTCGTTGACCCTCTAAATTTCATCTAGATAATATTGAAGATGAAATGACATGGTCAAATATTCCACACATTCACTTTGTCTCAATGCAGTATTTACTCTTCAAGCCCTTACAAACATGTGTGACATTTTTGTGCACACATTTTCCCCATACTTCCATAAACACACATACATGTACAAAAACAAACTTCTTAGCAGGCACATGAATGCAACATACACATGCATACAAATCCACTCAAACAAACTTGACACAAAAAGCAAACAGAATGGAAAACATCTATTTTTAAAATGCACAATATAATTTTGTTGGCATGCATACATGTACATGTACGTATTACACACTCCTTTTCTTTCCTTATTACTGGACACTAACAACAAGAACAAAACTGGATATTTGGTAACTGGTTGATGTCCTATTTACAAAAATTCAAACCTTGCATGCACAGGCACATTGCAATTATAGGATCCACTAGACCAGCTCGATCATGTTGTGACATCTCCCCAGTGGATAATGTGATAACGTCTGAAGCCCCATCCCTCGTTCCTCCTTTTTGTCACCATCAATCGCACTGCACGCCTCAGTTTGCAAAGAGGTGTCGAGGAAGATGGTCTGAATTTGATCTCGGGAAGCAAAGTGCAAGCAGTAAGAGATATGTTTGTATATACCGCATTAGTCTGAAGCAGTTTTCTATTTCTCCAAATTTAAAGTCCTTGTATGAAGAAAATCTTGTCTTATTTTTTTTAATTCCTTTTAATTATGTTGAGTATTGGTCAAACTTAACTTTAGTAACCAAAACCTACACCATTACGGTACAAACTAATAGTTATAACTCCACCATGCTCGAAAGGTATACACAATTACAAATGACTAAGTAAAAACCCTGTTATCATTAAAAAAGAGCTGTTACAACTCAAGAGGGCGCTCTCTAAAAACTCATTGGTTTTAGCCATTTTTCATACAAAATTGTGCATTTGATGTTTTGTTCAAATAATGATTCAATAGAGATATCATCAACAACTTTTTAAAAACCTATTTAGATTTTTTTCAAAGTAGTCTATAAGCATTTTTTTGTATTTTTCTAAAAAGTCAAAATGTCCCCCGGCCGGTAGACTTATGAATAAAATTATGTTTATGGATATTTCAGCCGTTTCTGAACCGATTTTGATCAAATAAAGTTTATTCTGTCATTAAAATTGTATGCTCTTTTTTCAGTTTTTCATTAGCCCCAGTATACCAAAACTCAACTATCGCTTTAAATTAAATCCAATTTTGCTCAACTTTTACTGAAAATTTATTCTTAAGGATCAATTTTTACATTAAAAGTATAATTTTGGATTTCAAAATCACTGTGCACATAACTAATGTGTTACTATGGTAATGACATGATTTGAATGGTTATAATCGTTATCCAGCTAGGAACAATATTTACTAATAGAAAAATGCAATTAGGGTTATTATGTTTTCTCTATGATGCTAGAAACAGTGTGCACGTTGTGTAGTATCTAGTACTACTAGTATTATCTCTGAATCATCAAAGTGATCCCCATAATGCAATAGGTACGAGCCGCACCGGCAACCTCTTCAAAAATTGATTAAGCTCACGACTTTCGGCACTCTTTGAGGTTTATTGGAAATTCCATCAGTCGGGTACTTGACCTATGAAGGATAATTTTAATCCAGAGGTACTCGGATGTTTTGATGAAATGATGAATAATTCCAGATATATCATTTAGCTTCGCAAACTGTAGATGCGCGCCGCGATGATTTGGGTAATTTAGGGATTATTAAATTGTGGAGCGCTTCAGCAGAAAATAGACAGGTAGATTTTTAAGAATAAAATCAAAATGAATTGTTTTTTTTTGTGTTTGATCAATTGGCTGTTGATGCATTACCTATTTGCATATTTTTTTGTTATGAATTGTGTCCCCCATTGAAGCTAGATTCTTCTTTCCCTTGTATGTATTTCTATCTCCTGTCTGTACCTAAGTCAATATGTTTCTAAGTCTACGTCACTTTCTCTATGTCTATGTTTTTTGTTGATGTGTATTCTATTTCCTACTACTTTTTCCAGGTTGAGACCTAGGGTTAGGGTTAAGTTACTATTATTACCTCTTTTTTAAAAACTTTGGAACCACTATAGTACACAATGTAGTTGTATTTTCTTATCCTTCATCTTTTGTTTTCTTCTGCTTCTTCTGTCTTTCCATCTGTCTCCTACTTTTTGTTCAATTTGATTTGAATAGAAGTGGGGGTAAAATACCACATTTTGCGCGAAACCTTACAGTTATGGTATAACTATCTTTTCATTACATTAATATCTCGCTCTCTATGAATAAGGTTAAATGCATGCATGTCTCATTATATTATATTTAACCTGCTACTATTTTGTCATCTACCTCGTACATTATCTCTCCCTTTAGTCCAATTTTATTTGAGTCGAAGTGGGAGCAAAACAGACACTTTTTGCATAAGACCTTATAGTAACGGGAACAATCATATTAATTTCTTGTTCTCTATTTCTCATTCTATTCTGCGCTCTCTTCTGTAATAATAATTGAGTCACCTATCTCTCTTTGTATCATGTCTCCTACATTTTATTTGAATTGAAGTGAGGGCAAAAATGCTACATTTTGTGTTTTGGTTAGGACGGACCAGTGCCCTCCGGCCAATAGTAATTATTGGTTAGCCTGGTCGTATTCATGACGCATCGCCCAAAATCACATGCACTTTACCTTTATTATTTGATGGTGAATCCTCTATTCTGGCATATATTCTATTTTTTTCTGTTTGTGAATTGTGTATCTCTTGTCTACTGTGTCGCTTTCTAAATGTCTGTATTTGTTTGTTTCATTCTGTATCTCTTTTATTCTGTATCCCCCTTTCCCCCAATATATCTCTATTTCCCTTTAATTGTTAAAATGTATGATCCCTCTTTCCCTTCATTTATTCTCCCACTCTTCGTATACAGCACCTAATGAATGTGGGTTAGTCTCATTACTTAAACCTCAATTTATAAGGTAATCTTGGTGGATTATGTTGAAAGCGGTTTCATTAGTATTCAAAGGGCAATTATTCATGGGCCTATGAATGTAGGGATTTTGATATAAGGGAGAAGTAGAGAATTACAATGAAGGGATGAACATATGTATGTTAACACAGGGCTCGACACTAGCACTTGCCCTATTGCCCAGGGCAAGTAAAAATTGATGTCGGGCAAATAAAATTTCAAAGATGGCCTAGTTTGGTTGCCCAATGGGGCAACTCAATTATTGGTCCAACTCCTAGGATAAATGTCATCTAGAAGTAACAGGGCAAGTAAATTTTCTATTCAGGCAAGTCAAATTTGAAAAGTTATGATTTTACTTGACCGAACGGGCCAGTAGAGAAAAAAGTTAGTGTGGAGGCTTGGAAAAACTAGTGAGAAAGTGTAAGTTTATTCAAATGTTGGTCTTATCGTATTCATATCTTTAGCAGAGTTCTATTTACCTATATGTTACATTCTTATGAAGATTTTATGTTATAATCATAGTGGTTCAGTATGTGATATAGTTCAGAAACAGAAATAATGTTTTTGTTCAGCATTTTGTGATGTGATTTTGGTTAGTTGTATTAGTTGAACCTCAGTTAATAGTACTAATCCCTATGAAGTCTATGATGAGTGGTTTCATTAATTATACTCAAAAGCAATGCAGCATAATAATATTTGGTATTGGCCTGTAAGCATGTTCACTGTACATACAATACATGATTAAAACATCCATTAGCAATGCAAACTAGACACCAAATGTAAGAATATGTAGGTAAATGTGCATTCATCAGCCAAATAACCAAAGCAACATTAGAAGTAAACTGCATTTTAAAAAACATCTTCCAAGTTCTTAAATATACCACCTTAATTGGCCTAAAATAATATTACATGTGTATTAGATTATTGTACCTTAGAACAGACAATATTCAGACATATATTCTGAGTATATTATTGTTTCAAATATAATGAATATATTTGAATACAGTATATTTATCACATTGTTATTTTAACATGGGTACATCTGTCCTTGAAGAGGAAGAACTTGTGTATACTATTTTCCAATTATTGCCATGTTGTTGTAAGGTCAGAGTAGTTTGGACCCAGCCACTGCACTGCATTACTGCCGCAGGGATGCAACTAATCACCATTGAAGAATGGGACTCTGCGGGACACAATATGGCTGCTTCTGTGGTAGCTGTTCCATTCATTGCACTCCCACCCTCCCTGTGTATAGTTGTACAGGGTAGACTGAGTAGCGAGTGCTGTTGGTTTTATGGGCATTTATCGGGTCATTACTAGGATGTACTCACTCAATCTATCAGTAATGTTCCATTTTATTATTATTCATTTGCCTTTTCTTTTCTTCAACACAGTCCTAAACTAATATGTGGCGTAGTTAGTAGACCATATAGAGCATGAGTGCAGTAGCAGTTTTATGGACAATTATCATGTCATTATTAGATGGTAAATCATGCTATACAAATAATACACGGTCTAGAATACGTTGTGTAAATGCATCACACGCGAAGTTTTGTAAGACATGCGTAGCTCACGAGGCGTAAGCCGAGTGCGCATGCGCACATCTAACAAAACCGAAAGTGCGATGCATTTACATGAAGCACGATCATAAGACCGAAGTATTATTTGTTTTATAAAACAAGCTCAACCACGGAATTGTTTATTTTGCTGGATTATTTGAAACAGACTTGCCACAATTAGTAACCCAGTCTTTCTACTCTCTAGAGTGTGAATTTATTAGGAATTTACACAATTCATCAGCACTACTGCACTACTGACTGATTTCACTCTGCAGCAAAATGCTCTGTCAGAGTCAAATTCACCAAATTCAGTTCGAAAAATTGTCCGTAAAAGGGACAATTATAAAAGGACCTGTATACATTTCCATTCCCAAACTTTGTAATATCAAACCACATACCATATAATTTACGAAACTGCCAACATGTATTTACCACGGAACAGATAATTTACAAAACAAAGCATTTTCCATCTGTTTCACGATCACTTTAGCGAGTTTTTACTCCGATAGAATCTATGTAAACAAGCATTGTGACGTCATCAGCTGTGCCGAAAAGTGCGCAACGAAAAGTGACATTGCACGGGTGTTGCGCAGTTACTGCACGGTCGTGCATTTGTATTTACCACGGAACAGATAATTTACAAAACAAAGCATTTTCCATCTGTTTCACGATCACTTTAGCGAGTTTTTACTCTGATAGAATCTATGTAAACAAGCATTGTGACGTCATCAGCTGTGCCGAAAAGTGCGCAACGAAAAGTGACATTGCACGGGTGTTGCGCAGTTACTGCACGGTCGTGCATGTTTGTTGAAATTAATAAATAGTCACGTGACAGGATTTAACTTTTTTTTTATAATTAACACTTACCACTGCATAAGGCTGTTGACGAGTCCCGGGTACCCGGGTCCCGCCGAAAAATGTCGAGTCCCGGGCGCAAAAATCGATACTCGATATCCCGAAAAAAAAGCAAAAAATCGATTTACGAATTTGCTGTATTTTATAAGATGATTTATTGTCATAAATGCGCTGCATTTTTGTCACTTGAATGAACATGTTTCCCAGCGGCGTGACATGCCTATAGCGAAATCAACAAATTGATAAATTTCGGGTACCCGGGACTCGCCCGAAAAATTATCGCGAGTCCCGGGTAGTAAATATACCCGAAATCGACAGCCTTTACCACTGCAGTGGACATAAGGATAACTTTTATTACACATAATTTATCCAACAATATATATCAATACATTTTAAAACAATTTTCTGTACAAAGATATATATTGGTTGGGGGGGGGGGGGGGAGGGAGTATATTGCTGTTTATTTAACCCAAGGGAGATGGTCTTGCTAGATCATAACATAATGATTCATGGACATTAATTATATTTATTGGTCAATGTGATATTGATGAACCAATACTTTGTGTATCAAGTATTCATGTTCTCACTGGGACAGTAACTTGCAATGAATATAGATACTGTATGAGTCAACAATATCTCATATAATCCTTTCCTTCCCAGCAGCCCATAAGTGTGTAATAACTCAGTGACACATTTATGACTGTGCACTCTGATGGTTAAAGACCTCAACAAAGAAAAACATATCCCAAGTCATGCGTGTGATTGAACTTAACGTGAAGATATGTATTGTGACAATGAAGAGTGTGAACAATGTGAGTCAGCACAGTAGTTATTATATGGGATGGGAACGTAGTCTGAAAAATGGAGATATATATGCATTGATGTAGAGAGGATGGCCCGTAATGCTAAATATTAAAACAAATTTTGTGGCCCAGTCGGGCAAGTAAAATCAATCTATTTTGATTGTATAGACCCCAAATCTGTATCTGATATTTGTCTATTTGGGGAAGTAAAAGTAAGCTTTTATACATGTTGGTGTCCCTGGCCCAGTGGAACAGTGCTCATGTTGAGCCTTGTGATAAGGGAAGTGTAAGATGACAAGTCAAAGGAGAAGAAATAATAGGAGAAAGTAGAGAATGATGAAAGGAGCAGATCGGACAAAGTGAAATAAGCACAATTTTGTTAGTATACATAATTTTAACTGCCTTTTCTCACATATCAAAATAAAAGACGAATTAGCAAAGATGGAATATGTTTGGTAAAGGGACTTTGAAGCAGACTAAAACCAGACTTCAATGGTTAGCTAGACCAGCAGGTCCATTTTGTTATTGTTATGTTGGAATGTCTGCAGAAGAACACTCTAAAAAGGGTTTGCTATGGGGGTATTTCAGGGAGCTAAAAGTTGTATTTTTCCTTGAAACAAGACACTTGAAGTGCCCTTTGATATATTGGATCTAATGTGGCCATTAACCTAATTTCTACCCTTTGATCTAATTTCTTGCCAGTGGCATTGGATGAAGGTTCAAGTTTTAGTCTTTGAATGTAAAATGTTCATAATGCTTTGAACATCTGTGCATTCAAGAAGTTTCATTGAGTGATTTATCTCAAATGCCTTTATTTGCTGCAAATTCACAAGGTGTGCATTATAGTCTATAGAGACCACACACACATGGATCTACAAACATGTACACATTTGCATTCTAAATCATGTTTTCTAATTTTGAATAAGCATTTAAAAATAGCAATGATCTTGAATTTAACATTTTGGTGTTTTGCTTTGTTACTGATGTAGGATGTTGCAAGGTAATGATCGTATAATAGACATGCAATAGGCATTTCAAGTGGTCCTTTAATTCCACATCAGGTTTCCATAATGGAAGTAGTCTAGCATCAACTTGTGTTGTGATTATGATTCAGATGAAAATAATACTCCACCACTAACTTTAACCTTGATCAACTGAATGGTAGCTTTGTGACTGGAATGTGAGCAGCCATAGCTTCATTCTCAGATTGAATTATACAATTATTATATCTTTCGTAAATGTATCTGCCTTTTCTTAGGTGATATAAATAAGTTGTACAGTCTATAATTTATTTGTTTTCTTCTTCATTTGATAAATTAAACCAGCTCACAACCAGAAGCTTTTGCCTAGGCAAAATGAATGCTATCGATTGTTTGTGAAATGGAATATGAGTGAGTAGCTAGCTATAGCTGGAATATCATAAATATGTCTGCATGACACATCTGACCCAGAGGTCATGACCCCTGTGACCCCCGAGAGGTCAAGTTCTCCATTTACATTATAATTGCCATCAGCTCCACTGGAGATCAAGTTTATTATCTGTCTGAGTACAAAAAGGAGTTCTTTATAAAGACCTGCCTCAAAACAGATCCTTCAAACTGTTGCCTGCTTAAAGTACTAGATAGATAGTAAGAATGCAGTTTCATTGACTATCAGTATCAAGGGTAATTCTATAATTATATAAATGTTATAAATTGTTGTCATCTATTACATTACATTTTGGCAGTTTAATTGTAGAATGAACAAAACAGATGGAAGGGAATAATATATGAGACTGACTCCATGGAGGTATTTTGTACATGTAGTTTGCTCATGTGCCTGTCTCCTACATACATAAACGTACCTCGTCATGCCTTATTCGGCTGAGACAAACCACCTGAGTCGCATAACACTCCCAGCTGCATAAATTATGCACTTAATAATTGTTCTCCGGGGAGGGGGACCATCGTTATTGACAGACAACATAATTATGCATTCCGGCCGCAAATGCACAAACACTACCATTTCTCACTTCCTTCCATTAGCATGTATGTTGTAACTCTATTGAACAACTATATGGGTGATGGATTGATGGTTGTTGTGATTTTATTGAACAAATTATCAGTCGGGGTTGTTAATTAAGTGCAACATATGTTTAGCCACTATTTGATTGCATTGGCATGGCAACTTGCACAAATGTATTCAGGTCTTGCAGGTTTCATGCTGGGGTATGGAGAAGGGGCGGATGATTGCTTAAAGTATTAGTCGATCAATTACTTGTATATGTTTAGTCTACATTCACACATGCATGCCACCTTGCAATGCCCATGTATGTCCTTCTTTAAAATCATAGGTGAATGCTCAGGCCAGTATTGTAATGCATGTAATGCAGTTTTCAAATATGCCAAATAGAATTCCACAGAGCACATTTTCCAGAATCAAACATAACCCCCCCCCCCCCCCCCCTCCTTTCTTGATAACATTAAAAATATTACTTACACGTAGATTACAGAACATATCTTCAACATTTTAATTTTAGTATAGGGTATAGTATATTTTCAAATTAATGAAGAAAAAAAATATTGCTAAAGATAATTCCCCCTTTGAACCATGCTGTAATTATTAATCAAATCCTGAAATCTGGGTAAAAATGTTGCAAGAGCAAAGATGTTGTTGTGGAAGTATTTAAAGAGCACGTGATCATCTTAATTCTGGGAACCTTCTAAGGGATGTTTTCATTGCATTTCAACATTCAGATGATGATGAGATCACTAGACGCCACCAAAGGCAGATTGAGACATGTGATTTCAGGACATGATGTGTTTTTACCCATTTTCCATGTACTCATCTCTAAGGTGAGGCGTGAAGTGTGTTGAGATTAGTTTGTAACCGGTGCTTTAGGAGCTTACTGTGCACATTCCCCATGGTGATGATGACTCAATGTGAAGTAATGTTTGTCTTAGAATCTCTTAGTCTGACTTCAAGCCTTATGGGCAGGTTAATGTCTAGCCTATTTTACAATTAGATGATTGTATACATGCTCATGTTCTGAACTGGTACAGTATTTCCAATCTAGAAATTGTGGGAAAGCAATTTTTTATATTTTTGTATTTAGTACATCATTATCATAGAAGGAGATGGTGGTGCTATTTTTTTCATAAGAGTATTTCAGTCTTGTTTGCAGACTACATTACTCTTTGAGTGTCACATCATGGATTATTCATGGGTTTTTAATCTGTTCCTATACGGTGTAACATTGGTTGAAATATGTTGGAGAATATTCTGTGAGAGAAGATAAGATTTCACCTTGAATAACAATTCACCCACAGAATTGGAATCCACTTTTTGAAGTGTTTTCACCTCATAGTAGATAATTGATAAATTCAAAAAATGATTGTCGCTCAAGACTTCATCGTTCCTAAAATATCTTGAGGTGTGGCAAATATATGGGTAAAACTACTGTTTTGTGTTACAAGTAGTAACTTCCGAACAGAAACTTTTCACCCATTCTTTTTCAATTTGTGTGTGGTTTTGCTATAAAGACCATGCAGACCACTTTTGCGCAATATGGAAATTCATTTGGGACCACTGAATGCCATCACAAATTTACATTTCCTAGCAAACACTGGCTGCCAAAATACTTGTTTCTTTTTCTTTAAAAGATTCCTTCCTTTTTTCGCATTCCATGGAAATGAGACTAAAAATATTCAGGAGTGTCGAAAACCCTCCCCTCCCCTCCCTTTCCCCAATGAGGGGGGAAGAAGTGCACTTGAATGGGGCTTTTATGCACCCTAGCCTAGTACAAGGGGGGCAGTCCGTTGAGGGAGTGGGACAGACAATAGAGCCCTGCTCCGATCCATTGTGGTTGGTATGCAACGGGTGATTGACAGCTCAACAAAGGGGGCTTGGAGTGATGGAATCCACGGAGGGTGTTGAGAAACCATTAGCACCTTCAATCACTCACGCTTGTTTGTATGGACTGGGACTAAGGAATGGCAAAGTATTTCAAATATCAATATTGTGTGTTTGAACATATACATGGAATATATCGATGAGAATGCAGTGTGAAATCCCCTCACACATGTATGTTCATGTACTGGGACCAAGGAAATGATAAAGCATTAGAAAAATTCAATCACATCTGTATAGCATGGGACTACATTGATGGGAAATTTCAAAATACTAGTGCATGTTTGTATTGGCTGGTACTATAGGAATGAGAATTCATTAGACATGTTGGTCACATCCTGGGCTTGGAGTCAGGCTGCATAATGGGGTAGTTATGTGATTGGTGTTACGTATCTGTTATGTACATGTACAATGTTATGGCTCTTACTCTTACATGATGTAGTTTCAACTTGCATATCACAAACATTTTCCAATTGAATATGTTTATGGGGTTAAAGGGATAGTTGAGTTCTGGTAAGGAGAGTACAGTTTTAGTGAAACTGAATTTTAGTAACCAAAACCTGCATCATTACATTACAAACTAATAGTTATAACTAGAAAGGAACACAAAATTACAAATGACGTAGTAAAGATCATGTTATCATTCAAAAAGAGCCGTTAAAACGTAAGAGGGCGCTCTCTAAACACTCATCGGTTTCAACCATTTTGAATAAAATATTGTGCATGTGATGCTTTGTTGAAATAGTGATTAGATAGAGAAATAACCAACAACTATTTAAATACCTATTTTGTAACTTTTTTGAAAAGAGGAAGCATTTTTTTGAATTTTTAACGGCTGGTTCAAAATTCTCTAATAAACCCGGGCCCCGGGTTTATTACAAATTGTTATATTTATGGATATTTCAGCCGTTTCTGAACCGATTTTGATCAAACAAAGATGATTTTATTGTTTAAATATTATGCTCTTTCAAATTTTACACTCAGTTTTTCATTACCTCACAAACCAATTAAGTAGTCTAGCGCCCTCTCTACCAAAACTCAACTTTCCCTTTAAAGTTGAAATATAACAGTGGAAAATACTTCAGGTGACAGGTTAATTGAGGCTCAAAAATGCACAAATTTTAAAAGATCCTCTGTAAATGTGCAGTGTACAGTGTGAAACAAATTTGATTGCTATTTTAATACAGGCAGCCTTACAATATAAAAATCCCCCCCACCCGCAAGTAAACTTTTATTATATACCTACTGAGTGGGTGTCGACGTTTGGTCCAATTCATTTTGAACCCAACAAATCTGTAATTTCAGGTATGTGTCTTACATGAAGTTTATTGTGTGAAATTTCAGACTGATATTAGACCTGAAACTTTTAAGGAAAAATAAATCTTTAGCTGCTAAAATGAAAGTTGTTTAAATCTAAAAATGTATTGCTAACATTTAGATGTTGTAAAAGGTTGAGGGGCTTGACATAGATTCTACTTTTATTGTTTGAAACATTTCAAGATAGACCGGTTCAGTGAGAGACTAAAATAGTGTTGACAATTGTTATGAGATTAAAAATACATTTAATGATGGCCTAAATGTGGAGGTAGGGTACCTGCATTATACTAATAATTGTCTGTCCCAGTTCAGCATAGCTAGGGCTTCTGTAATATAATTGCAACAATTATTAATTGTTTACAGTTCAATTACTTGAAAGCAAACTGTAGACTTCATGACACCTTGTAACACAGATCAAAGATGTACTCCTACAGGAAGGCACATTATAATGCACTTTGGACCCTCATATTGAGTAAAGTGATTTATGTCAGTTGACATATAAAATTGCACCAAAAATCCCTCTTAAAAGAAATGTCACTCCACAAACAGTAAGACAACATTTATGTTGTTTCCATGGAAACAAAGCAAACAATAATGCTGACTTTGAAGAATATGAAGACTATGAAGGAACTGATCATCAAGCCTCCACACTAACTTTTTTTCTGAGTGGCCCTGTTCAGGCAAATAAAATCATAATTTTCAAATTTCACTTGCCCAATAAAAAAAGTTGACTTTCTTGCTTACTTCTAGAGGAGAGATTTAAACCCGAGGAATTACATTATTCTCTCATAGTTGACCAATAGTTTAGTTGCCCGATCTGGCAACCAAACTAGGGCATTTATGATATTTTACTTGCACAACACCAATTCGTACTTGCCCTGGGCAATAGGGCAAGTGCTAGTGTTGAGCCCTGTGAGAATGTTCAAGTTTTGTTTAGCAACATGATTTAATATATCAGGGATTATGGACTCAAACACTACTTTAAAAATAGCAGAAATATTCAGGTGCAACATTTTTGATAAAAAATGGTCTTCATGATTTTGCACATTTTCCCTTGATACAGTTCATGCCCATCCTCAAATTACATGCATTACTTCATACTCTGTCATGTTTTGCAAAGAGACACTGTTGCTGTACATGTAGCTTTACAAATAATCATGCAAGAAGTATTGAAGTGAAAATTTGAGCATACAGAATCTTCCTATTAATTTGTCTGTAATAAAATGTAAAAGGGTTGAACATTTTCTTGGTAATGTGATTTCCCCAAGTTGATGCGAGATGGAAGTGGATGATAGTCTTCAGGGTAGATACAATTCAATAACTTCAATCAATGAAATCTGCATCGTGTTTTGAAACACTGAGTATGACATTTCCATCCTGAGGTGAAAATGCAAAGAGGTTAGGCGGTCTTTGTGATCATGCTATTCACAGCCTTTTCCCCCACTCGATGCGTGATATAGGGTGGAAATGATGCTCTTTAGTAGACAAGCTACAGTCTCCCCTTAAATAAATACAAGTGAAGTTTTCCTATTTAGTGATATTAAATTTGGTATGACATTTGTATCATGCATCATGAGATGTGTGGGATGAAAGGTTGATTCTCTTTGTACTTTGGCAGCCTTTGGCAGCCCTTTTCAATGTTCTTTAGAATTAGAGCAGATAAAATTCAATAAAATTCAATCAATTCAGTCACTGAGTATGACATTTGCAGCATGCAGTATAAAATGTGTGGGTTAAAAAGGTCTTCAATTGTAGTCATTTGGCATTTTGGCATCTCGTTTCCCCCATTGATCTGAGATGGGTAGAGAATCTGGAGCAGATATCATTCAGTCAATGCAAACCTATATTCTGCTTTTGGTGCTACAGTGAGATGGTGTGGGGACAGTGCTCTTTCGAAGCAAGCACCAAACCCCCCCCCCCCCCCCCTGAAATATATGTTTTCATTATGTTTTAGCGTATACATACTCCCATTATTTCTTCTGCATCATGAAGATTACATTGTGATGTACAAAGATCATGCCATTTGGGTAGATGCATATTACCCAGTGGATGAGAGATGGAGATGAGATGCTCCTTCAAGCAGATACAATTCAATCATTGAAGCACCTAACATCAAGACCTAGCTTATATTGACTCTTGTCTGGGTTCGTGAATCTTTCCATAGGCTACTTAATGCGCACACATTCATGAATATGTACATGTGCTAGTAGTATACAGCCAGTTGAAGTCCGACATGATTGTTGTTTGCAAACCAAATGTAAATTTATGTTTAATACAGATGGCTGTTGGTTGGAGCAAGTTATTTTCAGTGAATATTATAATGAGTCTGTCCATTCACAGCACATTATGCACACACACATACATGGACATGGATAGTTTGATACTTTCTGACGAAATCTGACATAATGCAGTGCTCGAAATTAGCACAGGCCCGCTGGCCCGGTTCCACTAAAAATTAGCTTTGGGCCACCAAATTTCATTGATCTTAAATTCCACTGTCCCAAATGGGCAACCAAATAGAACATAATTTGTTAGGTTTTTCTTTGTTTGGGGCCACCAGATTCAGGTTTTTGGCCACTAGAATTTGATAAATCTCGTTTGACTCGCCCATCTGGGCCACAGGGCATAAAAGTTAATTTCTAGCACTGCATAATGCAAAGTAATGGTCATTATCGATCCAAATGTAAATATATGCCTGGTACCACTAAAATTAGCTTTGCACCACCGCAATTCCATAAATGCAAGTTTTACTTGCTTGAATAGACAGTCATATAAAAACCAATACAGTACATTTACTGGATAGGCCTTTACCTCCTAAATCATAGTGTAGCATAATGTTTGGTGAACACAAACATACTTGAGACGTTCAATGTTTGAGTAGGTAATGTTGTAATAAAAAGTGGAAGAGGCATAATGGAAAATAGGAAATGTAAGAAGTGCTAAGAATGTGATGGTAATGGTTTATCCTGAAAATGAATACAAAAGTGTATTTACAGCATTTCTTGACAATCAATCAACAAGCATAATATCAATCATGTCATATTGCACTACCCAGAGTGCAATGCCAATTCTCTATTGATAAAGAAATTGTATTTATGAATTCAAACCCATTATTTATGAACAAGTTCTATATGATTCAAGTATTATGTATGACTTCTTGTTAAATTATTTTGCCCTGTGTTTGAACTACGGTAATCAAAAATGAACATATAATGTGTACAATACATGTATCATGGAGCCCATGCCTGTGTGTATCCGTTGCCAGTGCCCTGTGGGTGAACATGTATGATATGAATTGATAGGCAGTCCTCCTTAGGCTTATGTAAACAAACCCAGTGAGTAACAGATTAATCTTCTGACCTGGCACTGAAACAAGGATTCTGTGACCAGGCGACCCCAGGAAGTGAAAGACATGTATGACAATAAAGAATGAGAAACAGAGGAGGAGGATGGATGGATAACACAAGCACTGGGAGAACAAGAAAGAGAGGAATGAAGAATGATAGAATTTAAGAAAAATGGAATATAATTATTGATAATCAAAATATATTGAGATATGAATAAGAAATGGGGATGTGGACTGATAGAGAGAAAGATTGATTATAAAGCAGAGGGAATCTACATGTGCACACATTGCAAAAACAATGTATAAAAACAAATGAAAATGTTGTGTGTGTTTACACATGTGTATTTGTGAGTTTTGTGGGTGTGGGGAGGGGGGGGGGAGGGTAAATGGGTTTATTTTAAATACAATTATAATGTTCTTGTATATTCCACCTCTCTATATCCTCTCAACCATCACTGGGATGTGTAAATTACTTTACACTACAAAGTACAAACAAGTATTATTTGTGTGGATGGTTGGTGTAAATACCATCTCTTATCACTCCTTTGCTGTATTTCATGGGTGTGTAATCTTCCTAGATTGGAGTCATCCAAACACTGGTCAATCTGCTCACCAGCTGAGGCATGTCACCACTAGACTCTTGTCCAGCTGTTTTAAACACATTATTTTCTACTTTTCTACACCATTACAGTACAGTATTCAAATGTACTAGGCTTTGTTATTAGGATAAAAAATGCAGATCAAGATTCCAGGTTCTGTCTGATGAATAGTTGTGTAAATGTAAATATGTATGTTTACTCTTAGACGTTGCTCTGCTTCAGTGTAGTTCAATAATTAATAGTAGAACAAAATGTTAAAAAGACCCCATGAGCAAACATAGTTTCCAAATGTTCGCCTATAAGGCTTCTTCATGGATTTATTGTGATATAATATGTTTGTTTACATGCCTAGGTGTGTAAATGTGTATATGTTTTATGTTGTGTTGTGTGTATGTGTACTTGTGTGCGTGCATACTCGTGTGTGTGTATGTATGTGTGTGTGTATGTGTTTGTGTGTGAGTACATGTGTGTGTATGTGTTTGACTGTTTTTGGTAAATTGTGATTTAAGTGTATTTTGCTTCTCTTTGTTTTTATAGCCAATTTTATAGCCATTGAATGGTGTTATGAATTGATATTATGCATGCACTTGTCATAATTACTAACCAGAGATATTTCATTGTAATCTTCTTTGATTTCTTTAAATATAGGATTTAGGTTCAAATGACAAGTTTGATTCATTGACATATATTTCTATTTGCATTGCACAAATGATTGATTTTGAATGATGTTTGTATTAATTCATTATAATCTCTATTTTATATTTGAATGTGATTATATTCCTATGTTCCTTCAATTTAATCTGATCATTTATTATTTCAGCATCATGAGACAATAATTCAGCTAATACGACTATTATTTGATGGATAGATAACATTTTGAACATACTATTCACAATGGCTTTTGCTCATTACACCAGTATAATTAGCTGTTCATTTTGGGTGCTACATGTATGTTCTACCATCTAACCAACAATAATGTATATTTGATTCGGACTTAAATCTGCATCTATAGGGATCAAGAAAAGTATCTTGATATTGCTAAATCCAACTAATAAATGGCTAAATCATGATGCTTTATCATGGGAACTACAGTTCTCTCGATTTGGGATAATTGGTACAAACCGGCCCATAATCCCTCCATCAACTCCTAAAATCATCACCTATCCATTATCCCTGCTACCCCTTGTTATACGTTCAGATCCTCCTGTTGTAAATCCTCCCTATGGAACCCCTCCTCATCCACTTACAGTTACATTGATCCACCTACACTATGCCCACATTATTCCCCTGCTGATCCCAATCCAATTCCTAATCTAGAAGATCCTTCCCTTTAATCTACCCCATGACCCATGTACACTTATATGTATATAGCTAGGCACCCTCTTAATCCCTCCATGCAAGCCCCTTCCCACTTCAGTCCCTATGTACAAACCCCTTTAATCCCTCCATGCAAGCCCCTTCAATCCCTCTGTAAAAACGTTTAATCCCTCCATGAGAACCCTTTCATCCTCCCAAATGCACCTCCTTTAATTCCTCCATGCAAACCATTTCAATCCCTCTGTACAACCCCCTTTAACCCTTTATGCAAACCCCTTAATCTCCCATACCCCCCTTTAATCCCTCTGTACAACCCCCTTTAATCCATCCATGCAAACCCTTATTAATCCACATGTTCCTGCAATCCTCCAATCCACTCCCAGATCGCCATCGCATGAGGAGGGACAAGTACAACTCCTGTGAGTTTTTATCGCTTTGGTTTTGATTTTCATAGATTTTCATTCCTTTTATAAATCTCCTTTGATATTGGTTACCTTTTGTTGTTTGCACCGATCAACTGTTCTCATTTTTTCTCACCTCAAATTTCACCCTCATTAATTTTAGTTTTCATTCCTTTGTTTTAATGTTTTTCTCAAACTATTAGTTCTAGGTTTTTCAGGCTTTTATTCTTTTCAGGCTTCAAAAGAAAGAGCAAACTAAACAAATCAGTTCATTAGTGAGTGAAATAAACAGCAAATACAATGTTTCAACAAATCTTTCAAAACCAAACATTGATTTAAAATATATTCTTTCAAAGAAAGAAGATAAAATGAAGCCAAAATTAAATCTGGAAAAAAAAGGAACAGAATAAATATTGATTATTTTGTTTATAAGATGCCCAGGGCTTAATGCACAAGGTAGTTGCAAATAAATTACAGATTCTCAAATTCAATTTCACATTGTTTATTTCTATTTTAATTCATATTTCAGTTAAATTTTAGTTTAATTCTAATTGATTTGATATAGTAATTAAATTAATTTGTATTGTATTGTTTATTTACAGGGCATTAAACTCACAGGTTATTAGCATCTTCAATATAATAATTTCCAAAGAAATATATTGCTAGCTCTAATCCAAATGTGTTCTTCACGAACAAAATTGGCATTTTATATCTATCAGCTCAATTAACTCCTCATCAGGTGGAATGGTAGATGTGTTTCAATTTAGAACACCAAGATTCCATAATATAGGTAATATTGAACGGTGTTCAGATCAGTTTCTCTTAAATTACTACGCAGTTACATTAATTATAGTATAATGTGATTTCCAATCACTGCAATAATTGGTTAATTTTTTAATAATGAAGGAGAAATAAAGGTTATCAATTAATTTCCACGATCTAAGAAAAGTTCCTTCCCGATCTTCCCTCTTACCTTTTCCTCGCGTTGTGCATTTTCTAACAGCAGTTTTTGGCATATTTATTGAGAACAAGAAGGTTGATAGTTATCATTGCAGATACAAGAACAACATTTGAGCATTTTAGAACCATCCAGCAATTTCAAATGTTCCTTTCAGTGTCTTGCTGCAACTTTTCTCTCTTTACATTCCCTCCTAAAGCTGCGTTCCCATTAGAGCGAATTTCCGCTGCGAATTTCCGCCGCGAACATTCGCACGGACCAAATCAGTGTTATTCATATATTATTCATATATAGTATTCTCATATAATGGCAAATATTTGCAAGCAAATTTTTGAAATCGCTCCTCAGACCGATTTTTTCAATAATTTGCTGCGGAAAAAAAAAAAATTTCGCCGCGGAAATTAGCTCTAATGGAAACGCAGCTTAAAGGACAATGAAATCCAGACAAATTGTTGTATGCACTATCAGACACAAAGTATAATGAATAGTCTCTGAACATTTGAGCACAATCGGTCAAGAAATAAGAAAACTATGGCTCTTTGAAAAGAGCCATGTATTTCTTTGAGTGACTCAAATTGGCAACGCACTCTGGCAAAGTTGTGGACAACTCCCCATACATTTTGTACACAAAATTTCAGTTTTGTTAAATTTTCTCAAAATCTATGTTTACCCTTCGTTCGAGTTCAACATATGTTTTGTAGAATGCTTTTATACATAACATATCATGAGTTGGGGGAATGGGAAAATGTGATTATGAAGAAAACTGTAAAAATGGGAACATTTGTGTACAAAACATATATATGGGGAGTTGTCCACACACTTATCAGAGTGCGTTGCCAATTTGAGTTCCCCATAGGAATAAATGGACATCTTCAAAGAGCCGTAGTTTTCTTGTTTCTTACCCGATTATGCTCTAACTTTCAGAGATTATTCTTCTTAATCTCTTCAAGACTATGAAAGCAACATTTTGCTTGGGTATCATTGCCATTTAACTCTTTACCTCAACCTGAGCCTGCCTGTTTGTCTTCATTATTCTATATTCAACATGTTTCTTGGTGCCCAATAACTCCCTATTTATATTCTCCATGTAGAATTTGCCATATTTATTCTCTCCCTCACTTTCATGTGGTGGTTTTCTAATGCACTTTCTTCACATATTTATTCTCATTTTATTCATTCTCATAGTTATTCTCACCATAGATGCTAAATATTAACCACAAAGTTTGGCAACCTTTCCTTGATTTGCAGTGCTGTGGTTTAGTAATGGAACATATATATATCTCAACTAGTGGCGTGGCACTAACCAAATAATGCACAAGTTGTGTTTTTGTTTTGCTTTCTGTGAGTGGAAGAATATTGTTGATTCTGTGCAAAGTGTTATGTCGTCAACTTGATGAATTATGCAAAAAGTGTACACATTGATTTAAATTTATATCATGTATGTATTATGACCTTTTAAAGTAGTTGTTTTACATACTGTTTAATATTACCTACTGTTTAATACAGTAAACTATTGAAACAAGTAAACACCTTTATTCAGGGTACCAGTTTCCAGGCAAAGGCATTGAATTCGTGTAGAATTTCAGACTCATTTTACTAATTTTGTCCACACAAATAAGGTATCGTGATTTTCAGCTTGCTGGCAGCCCTATTAATTACATTAGTTTTGCAATACCATACCATAGCTGCCAACTGTTACGAAAAATTTGTAATTGTTACGAATTTCCCACCCTCTTTACGAAATTACGAATACTCCTTCTATAATTACGAATTTTGAAGAAAAAAAAAGAAAAAAAGAAAAAAACGATTTTATTTTATTATTTTTTTTTTTATTTTTTTTTTCTTTTCGTTTTCACGTTTTTAAACGTAAAAAGACAACGTTTAAACGTAAATCTGACCAAATCATACCTGGTAATTGTGCAAAAATTATGAAAAATAGGGCCATGGACGCCGGCCGCAATGGACTCCGCGCTTCACGCTCTAGGGCCCTAAAGCGGGCCCTGGACCCCGGCTTAAGGGACTTCGCGATTCATGCTTGTGATGTGCGCTTCGCGCACATGATGTTCAGTTTTGATTAAATGTTACTAATTTAAAATTCCAAATGTTGGCAGCTATGCCATACTATACATTTATATAAACTGAACACAAAAAGTAAGTCCCCCCTAAACAATTCCTCATAATTTCATAATTAAGAATTGTTTCAGGATAAAAGGTAACTATTGCTTCATGGTTGAGTAATCACATATTACAGAATTGTTTGTTTGGTTTAGTTAACTAGTCTGTAATTAAGTAAATGATATGCCTTCAACATGTAGAACACTTTAAAGAAGCACATGGATAAAAAATAATGAAAATGTGCACCGGCATGTGCCAATATATTACAAAGTGAATATGCAATCAGAATTTTGAATGGATTGTTGAAGTTCTTGAATAAAATAATTTGCGATGAAAGAACATGATATCTATGATATATGTATAATTGGTTTCTCTTTCCATTATATGTGTGGTCACACTGGACTCATATACTGCATACTTGAACATTGGATGTTAATACAGTGTTATCTTCCACATTGTTCTCGTCAATTGATTCTCAAATAGAAGTGCCCACAAAGTAAACATTAGCCTACCAGCCTTTTGTGTTTGCACACAATTTATGCAGAACAGACAATCAACATACACTTGATAATTTGCCTTGTGGCTAGAACATGATTCTAGATAGCTGTTTTGTGATTTATAATTATTATTTTGTTATCATGACCTAGCAACTGAGTACAATTGTAATCATGCATATACAACTGTACACTGACACTTGCACATACAAATTTAATTTTTGAAAGTCATTTTCCATAATTTATGTTTGAAACACAATAGAATAGATCAGAGTTATGGTAATAATACATTTATCCTCGATTCAACACTTGCAATGAAGAGTAGTCAAATGACAAAAGATTTTAGCTTTGTGATTATAAACAGATCCTGTAAGTTGACCGGCTCAGAATCATAATTATTTGTGTGAAAAGCCCTGTTTGTATGAATATCTGTTAGATAGAACAGAATGTGTCTTGTAGATGTGCCAATTTGCTCCCAACTACAATATTCAACTGAATATACTTCATACTTGAGTGTTTGTAGAACCCAGTATAGAATTAGGTGTGTGCCGTGACAAATATTAAGTACAAGAAGATGTGTGGTTGTTACAATATATATGAACCAGGTTTTAAAAATAAAGTTGGTTAATTCTTTTATTTGGAGTTAAGATGTAACAAATCATGGTGATTGAAATAATAGTATAATTATCTTGTCGTATATTGCTACAATTTTGACTAATTTTGCTACACAAAATAGAGGACAAACGTTGAATAGTTACTTAGAATGAGCAGTTTTCTATTAATTTTCCTCAAACTTTACAACCCTTTTATACTCACTATGATTATGATGGGAGTAATATACATCGCATGCATGCATGGTGTCAGAATGAAACATCCACATTTGTAAAACTAAAAACATAATTTTTTGAGGTACTGTTTAGAAACTTACCAATATGTTTGAATAATCAAAATTTCCACCTACTTATCATTCTTAATCACAATTGTAGCTTCATTTAAATTATTGTATGTTGTTTCTTCAATGATAAATGCAGAGGGAAAATCTTACCGTTAGTCCCACTCTCAAGCAGCATTTCATAGAAATTATCTCCAACATCATGCCTGAAAGTTTGATAGTTGTAGATGAAAACTTAATCTTGCTGTATTTTTCTTCATTTCCCACTATCATCTAACAAAGTTGTCAGAAATATGCACAGTATATGTAAGTACTTCGGTCAGAATTCATACAGCTCAAGTTTGTGTGCAAGTTTAGCAAATTTTGTGCAATTTTTGCTTATTCTCATTTTAATTCTGCCATGGTTCTAGTGTGCATATCATATACTCACCTTCGTTCCCTGGAGTAATTTTTCTTGGAAGTTTTTAGTAGTTGGTTTTTATATTATTATTTTGTTCTTATTTATGTATGCTTTATATCATACCTTACTCGTGTTACTCGTAGCTTTGAGACTACACCAATGCTTTCTTATTAATTATTTTCTGTTTGAAATTGTGTTCCCTATTTGTTATTTTCATGACAAAATGTTACTGATTGGTTTGGGTTAAATGATAAATTGAATATTAAAATTGTCCTAATTTCTGGCAGTGTGGACTAAAATATCAGAGCAAGGGAATATCTTTTATGACAGTGTGCATGTTTATATGCAGGAAACACCACCAAGTACAGACATGTCAATTATGTCTAATTTCCCAATAAAGATGTTGCTACATAGATGGTCTGCATAACAGTAAGTGCTGCAGTAGCCCTCAGTTTGAGAAGCATGCCTGTCTAGACTCTTCCACAAGATGGCGCTATTGTACATTTAGCTTCTAGTGCAAGGATAATTCCAGTGGGCCACTTTAGCTTATTACCTGTATCATAGACATACATGTACGTACTACTATGCCTGTATGCACACCCTGTTTGTTACAGTGCTCACTATTTTGAATATTCGCACAGGTTACAAAGTATTGTTAATGTGCACTTAAATCTATTTACTTCAAGGCATTTTGTTCATGTTTGTTATAACTCAGCATGGCATAGATTTTTTAGTATTTAAACAAATAATATCTGCTTGCCTATTAATCTGGAATTATATAGATGAATGAAGATCATAATGACTGTCATATTCTGCTATTTTCACATTTCATACAGTTGGATCATTCTTGAAGTCAATATTTTCTTTAATAATAATAATAATAATAACGGTTATTTATATAGCGCTATTCCTGTGGGGATCATAGCGCTTTACACAATTATTATTACCCCGGTTAACGGATACACACTGCAATCATTCCTGCACATTAAATGCACATTTTCCACGCCCTAGGGAGTATTCCAGCCAGTCGCGTGTTAGGCAGGATTTATTGGATGCTTGTTTCTTTAAACAAGGTTTAGTACTCTTAGATACAGTATTGGAGAATGGTTTGATTAGGCAACGCTCGAAATTGGCGTAGGCCCGATGGCCCGGGGCCAGTAAAAGCTGCGGTCGGGCCAGTAAAAACATGAAAATGCCAAAGTTTGGTGGCCCGATCGGGCCACCAAATGTTTAAACCATAAGAAGACAACATCAAGGAATATGAATCTCAAGTTTGACACCTCTTAAAAACACTTTAATTGTGATTTAAATATTTGCAAGAAATGAAAAGGACGGACATAAAAAGTCGCAAGCGCACTTGCGCTAGTTGAATTAATCCTTATTTATGCCTACAAATATGTGCTATTTCCTCATATGAACACTCTCCCTTGAATTATCTACTTCTTGCATGATAAATCATGGTAAAATGAAACAACTTCCAGAGGTGTGTAATGACTAAAAGTAAAAGCATATGCTTATGCTGTTTTCTTAATTTCCCACACACCCCCTGGAAGCCTTTGCAACATGTAGAATATAAACATAGAACAACCAATCCACAGAGGGAGTATGTGTGCATACTAAGACCTATCAAAACACATGTCTAACTTTTCACATTCATTCATATTGCAAAGTGCAGTGTGCTTGCCTTTGCGATACCGTCCGCGATACCGTCAATAAAGGGGAATAATTTCATCTTTCGGATCATTATTCATATTTTTGAAGGTATTAGAAAGAATCATTTTTACAAGGTAGAGACTTGTGACTACTTGGAATTATTTTAGCTTGTAAAATAACATGATTTCATTTCCCGATTTGAAAAGTTATCTTAGCTATGCTCAGTCCCATGTGTGTTTTTTTGTGTTGGAGATTTTATGGACCATAAAATAAAAAAATCGTACATGGAAAAGAGCTTAGTTTCATCAGTTGATGACTCTTAGATGAAACTGCTCGATTCTAGGTTTTGTTTTGTTTATTCAGTGATGGATTTCTTTAATGATGGTGGTAATTTTAACACATAACTTCCATAATTTACCAATTAATGACCAAGTTGTCATGGCCATTGTTTTTCTTTGTTTGTAAATTTTATTTTCGGGCCACCAGAAAAAAAGATAATTTCGAGCATTGGAATACAGTAACAAATGAGGCTAAACATTGCCCAGTACCCTGAAACTATGAATATGGTTATTGTTTTAATTTTACTTTTGTTTTTCCTTATTTTTTTCGGGCCAGTAGATTTTGGTTTCGGGCCACCAAAATTGGAAAAATACTAATTTTACTGGCCCGACCGGGCCACCAGCAAAAAAAGTTAATTTCGAGGGTTGGATTAGGTAATGAACAAGTGAACAAAGTCATTTTTATAGCAGCTCATTAACATCACTGCTGTAGTTATATTGTCTGTTAAAAGTGAGAATTTTGCAGGAAGTGTTTGAATTACGTTTTCAATATGCCAGAGGATGATTCAGATACTCTTCAAGCTACATGCAAGATGTAATGACAAGTGGATTAAGGAGTGTTCAGATAACATTAAGACATGCACCATGTTGACTAATCATTATTGCGCAAATAGAATCACGTTTCGTCATGACATTGAAAGTGAGGGGTGTCTTCAAGGGCATAAGAGGGAATTGCCCCCCATTGATGCTTCTCCATCATCCAATTGGCAGTTGTGGAAACTATCACAGCTGCACTTCTCACACCAATAAAACTTCTGAAAATTACCCCCTTAGTCCCACCCTTACAAATACATGCGTTATGTTCTCAAAGTAAATTAAACGTAAACATAACGTTTTTGCAGCTGCTCCTCAGAACCTCAGAGCTTCTGAATTGTTTCCCTTTGTTCCCACCCTTACAAATCTGTGTAAAAGTCTGAAAAATAAGTTGATCCTAGTCCATTAATTATGTATCCTAGTCCCATCCCTGCAGATCTGTGTAATATTCATATATTCAGTTGTGCTGTTCCCATTTGCCTTTTTAGTCCAACCTATTACAAATCTATGTACAAACTGATTGTCTAAAATGTAATAGTACATCATACATGTATTGTGAAAATTGTCCTTCAGTCCGGCCTCTGCAAATCCGTGCAGTATCACTAATGTAAACTTCACTGGTCCCAGGTTGTTGCAGGGATCTCTCTCTAGGCCCATTTGCCCTTTGAAAATAAACATGATAGGTCTTATTTTTCATAGTCAAGGTTGACTGGATTTCATTGACTTTGAGGTAGTGAAGTTAATCTGGCTTGCAGCAGTAACCCTTGTTCATCTTATACCTCAATTATTTTGGCATGATGAGGCATTCAAGATATATGGATGAAGTACTGATTATGCGTTCAAGATATATGGATGAAGTACTTATTATGATGGTAGTTTAATTAACATCCCCTATTCATTATTACATTTCAGTTCTCCCCTTTTCTATGAGATTATAGTTCCCTGTCTGGCAAGTAAATCAAATTCAATCAAGTTTAATTTACTCGTAACTGGATCTGGGTATGTCAAAACAAAGACAAACTTTACCAAATATGTTATATTTGCTTTCCCAGTCGAGCAAGTGATATTGGGCCAAAATAAAATGTTGGTAAACCTAAGCTAATTTGAAGCCCTGTCCTGCTATGCTATATAAGTGAAGTTTTATTTTTATGACATTTTTTTGCCCTCTTATGACATTTTTCTTGCCCAAAGCCAGAATTTGGTGGTGTAAAACAAAGAAAAACAAGAAAGTCTGATAATGTTAAAATTTGGAGGCAAGTAAAATGTGAGTTTTTAACATTTTTGTAGCTGAAGTCATTTTTGGTGGCCTTGGGCCAGTGGACTAGTGTTGATTTTGAGCCCTGCATGATATGATAGTGTTTATGATCATAGGGAGTCATTACATATCATCTCTATTTCGTCGCTGGGCAATTAAAAGGACAAATTGACGGTATCGATAGCAAAAAACGATACTTACTTTTTTGGAAGAAACAACATTTTGACATTTTGGGCAATAATATTTTTTAAATGCCAAATCCAGTAATCTTGTTTAGTGAAACAGTTATGTAGGCTATAAAGCAATCAAGTCGTTTAATTTGGCCTACGCTCAGTTCTTTTTAACGGAGTTATTTACGCATTTCTGAATTTGCCCTTTTTACATGCACGATATCGCGTCGATATTGGGCATGAAAAAGGACAAAATGCGTATTGCCCTTTTACGCGCATTGATAATGCACAGGCAATGCGCGCAACTTGGCGCAATAATGGGCAGCTAAAAGGGCAAATCCCTTTTTGTCCTTCGTATTGTCCATATGATATATATTTTTGATTTTCTCAAAAAGTTGGGCACATATGGGAATTCTAAACATATCATCGGATAGGTTTTAAAGAACTCTATCTGAAAATAAAATAAAAACAAAATCGATATTCGACGATAATATCGGCCATTTTGCCCTTTTTATTGCCCAGCGACGATTTCACAACTTAAACAAGTTATAAAGTAAACCCAGGTCCATGGAAAATATAACAAAAACATTTGAATATTTTACCATTGACAATAATTTGATATTCTTAAAAGAAATTCTTATGTTACCATCAAAATATCAAGGTGAATTTTCCAATGATCGTATATGAATCAGGCATGCTCAACGTTGTACTAGAAGGAATAACCATAAGACCAGTGTTAGTTGATATGAAATGTCAAAAAGGTCATTAAGAGATATAAGTGGCATATCAGGCAATCATCCTCAAACTAAAAATTCAAGAAATTTTAATTGGGCTGGCTCTTGACAGATGGTATTACTGATCAATTTGAAGTGCTCGTTCACATTTGTTGAAATATGAAATAGGTTTAGAGTTTATAATTGACGCAAATGAAATTTACATTAATATTTCAGTATTGTACAGATTATTACAATCGCCGCAAATGCTATATTTTGTATTCCAGTTAATGATTTAGAGGTATCTGTAAAAGGTTAGTTGAAATTTGGAAATTGTCAGCGATTGCCAATAACAAATGTTTTTGTAAATCGAATCAACATGTAACCTTACGAGTGTGGATGTGACTTGGTGGTGCCCTGGTGGCCAGTAGCCTCCAGTAGCCAGTAGAGGATGTTTGTTTACATATAGCCATGATGGTATACATGCATGCAATAGTTCACTGGAATTTAGGCCAGAGGTTAATTGCATGGGTCTTCTATTGGAAATGAGAGATTACAAACAAATTATCTGCCGATATTATACAGTCATTTAAATTTGATGAATACAAGTCTTGAAATTGACAGCCATTTAACTTTCTCCTTGTTTGAAGCCCTGGAAAGTTTAGGTGCATAGTGGTCATCCTGTATTCCTGTACGATATGGGTTCAACTTATAGCTCAACTTTGATCAGATTTAGAATGCAATTAGTACATTTTTATCAATATTTGATCACATATGATTTAATATTAAAATCTATTTGAATAAAAACCTAATGTCAAATATGAATTAATGTTGAAGGAGTGTCTTTATGCAAGGCTAGTATGATATTTATGGTGAGTAATATATTGTATGTGTTATATTGCTTCAAAGTTATTCAAACAGTAGGGAATCTTAACAGCTTTTAATTAACCACAAAATAGTTTGATTCTCATAAAAAGATCATATCATAATTCTGTTAAAAAAGAGATCATATTATAATTTTGTATGGCATTAGATTCACTATAATGACATTGTATTTTGCTTATCGGCTTAGCCTTTTGTGAAGACCATTGAGCTGTGCATGGTAGTCTTCAGTTTAGTTCCCTGCTTCGAAGCTATTACTCAAACAGTTGGTGGTCTGTAAATGGTTCCAATTATGCAAATAATTGCCCAGCTAGCCCACAGAGAAGCCTTTATGATTTCTTCAAGTTCATGGAATATTTTTTGCAAATAAATACTCTCCTCTATTGGACAAGTCAAATTGAAAGTTGATGCAATTCCATGTACCATACTTGCTCAGGTCATGTGTGTTAGAATGGGAATGGTGGAGGTTAAATAGGTGCCGCATTCAAGTTTGAGTTTGAATTAAATTAGATTTAGGGTATCAGATTCTGAGCTGAACCCCTTTTGAGATATTCACATGATGGTAATATTATCAAGTCAAATGAAAGGTGTAATTGTACTAAGCATGAAAAGTTATACTCTTTGATTTTAACATTAATATCTTTCATTAGATAAAAATAAATATGATATCTCATATTTTTGGTGAGTTGTTCAGATTAATTTGACCGAAATTCAACAAGCAAATCAGCAGTAAAAACAGTAATGTCAAAAGACACATGCTGTTGTAGCAATTAGATATTGATCTAACCCCATGATTCTATTTGTAAATCCCTCTCGGGGTTTGCTAAATCAACAAAACTCAATTCTATTGTGATAGCAGTTTGGATAAATGTGATTTATTTCAACCCATCACATTTGTCAATAAGTAGTAGTACATGTATGTCCAGGATTAGATTTGTGTTATAGGATAAAAGAGTGGGTGTATAGCTGGCAAGGATTTTATGTCATTTGATAAAAGATTATAAAGTGTATATCATCACAAAGATCATTCAAATGTTCCTTGATGAACAATTACAAAGGTTATTTGAAATAAATGTTATACTTTGAAAGATGAGGGGAGGATTGGGAAAAGTACATTCAAGCTTTCAGATATTTGTTGTAGATAACCTATTTTTCCATCTTGGATCCTATAGCCTATAAGCATAGATTTTTGGCATTCGATGAAAGATCAGGCATATATCAAGTGCTCCAAAAGGTTGTTTAGCTTCAATATATATCTCATCTGTTAAAGGGGTATTCCGGGCCTGAAAAAACCATTCGTTATTTGAATAAGCAGAATAAGAGGCATAATTGGTGAAAATTTGATCAAAATCGGACAAGAAACACGGGAGTTATACCTATTTGAACATCATGTAGTAATGAGCGATCGTTTCAAAATTGCCGCCATATGCAACATCATTGACGAGCAACTCGCCATGGCTTTAGTACATGAAATTACACTTATTTCTCATTTTCGTTGCTAAAAACTAATTTTTCTCTGCTTGTTTTCACGAATTCATAGAAGAATATCGATGGGCCAACCTCTTTGGAATTTGTAAGCTCATAAATTTGTTTTGTTATGAAGAAAATTTAAATTTTGTAAAATTTCCATGTAGAAGTCAAAATGGCTGCAGCTCGCAAGTGACGTCAAGATCTAAAGGTTATTAGCAATGAGAAGAGATTGCATTATTTGAGATACAAGTTTGTAATGTACATGTCATGCAAACATCTCTAATTGACAATAATAACGGTAG
Organism: Echinarachnius parma; assembly: GCA_037951105.1. NCBI lineage: Eukaryota > Metazoa > Echinodermata > Echinoidea > Clypeasteroida > Echinarachniidae > Echinarachnius > Echinarachnius parma. Next base: position 115,708 of record JBAMJV010006659.1, read on the forward strand.
TTCGTTATGCTATACAATTCTTCATATTGATTGATGAACAAGCATAGGTCAAAGTGAGTTGATAATAGTTTTCTACGCATTTGTTGACATACAAAGGAATCTGTCATTCAATTTTGTATTTTTGTATATGCATTGAAGTGAGATTTGTGTCAAGTTTAGTGTACCCTTCCATTTCTTTGTGAAGGTTTCATTATGGATTTTACCAAACTATTTGATATACATCAACATCTTATATGAAAAAAATATCACTACTTATAGAGGGTTTTCCTAAAGTTTCTCAGTTGAAAAGAGAGATATGTTCACATACAAACACAAGAGCAAGTTGAGTTTCTGGTAATTCAATGATTTTTTTCATGAGGTAATATTGAGATGGTTTAGCTACTACTACTACTACTTGATGTGAGGAGAGTTGGTATTGACCTAAACATTCAAGAGCAAGTTGAGCTTATTTAATTTCCTTTTCCACTACCACCACTACCACCACCACTACCACCACCGCCACCACCACCGCCACCACCATCATCACTGTCGTCGTTATCATCGTCATGGTCATCATCGACTTTTGTCATTGTCATCATTATCATCATCGTCATGAGAAAGCTCAGTTTCTGGTATTCCCTTTCTTCCTCCATCACCACCACCACTAACATCATCATCATCATCATCATCCTGAGCCTGCCCACCAAAGTCTAACCACCCGCATCCATCCATCTTCTGTTTTCAAGTCATGTCTCACTTTTGACTTTTGGGAGGTTTTGTTTCACCCGTTTTCAGACTAACCTCATTTTGGGGTTGGCGCCCCAGGGAGAGCAAGCAAGAAAGAGGGTGAGCACGAGAACCCACATTCGAAAAGGGGAGTTTGTTGAAAGTGAAGTGCAATACAAAAAGTTCTGGATTCAAAGGCCTCCTTTTCTTGTTCGGCCTTCACAGGGACTTTTCAGTTTTGACATCTTGAGAAGTTTGTAAACCATTCTTCTCTGTGGTTGGTCTCTGTATTTGAAGCATGTTCCTGTAGAGCTGACAAGGAACCCCTCATTGATTTCTAAAGTGGGAAATGTACATATGAATTCTTGAGGCGTTTGTTCTCCTTTCTGTGTTTTATATTTATTGTGGAACATTTTGTGGTGTAATATGGAACATTTTTACCCAAGGAGTCTAGATTTTGGACAACAAAGAGTAAAGTGTTAAAAAATATGTTTTTTCTCCTCGGTGTGTACTGTTGTGTTTACTTGAATATCTTGCATGGCATTTCTTGCAAACCAGATTATGATACATTTTCTCCAAGGTCTTGCATTTGAGATAGAAGTCTTTTTTGGATAGTTCTTGGTTTTCATCTGTTTTTTGTTGTGCATGTTTAAATTTTACTTTCACTTGTTACCATCCCAAATGGATTATTATGCTCAGAGATTTTGTGAAACACTGCGTTGTGATGAAGTTCTTTTGGAAATCTTACCATGTTAGCTTGCTACGGTTCTCTCCAGAGGTTCTTAGAAGTCCAGAAATTTAAATTCTACATTTATGTCATCGGCGAAGCTGTGATTGAGACATGTCCGTGTTTGAGTGAATATTTGTAATCAAAGAGGTTGAGTCTATTTGCATTCTTCATGTGTTGCTGCAATTTTTGAAAATGTATTGATATTGTCCAAATATATGATGATACACATTCAACTGACTTATTTATGTTAACATTTTAAAGATGTTGCTGCTCTGCATGTATGATGTGTATTGTATGGCACAAATCTACACAGTTAAAACTGAAATAGTTCAACCGTATATAGTCAAACTCTGCACATTCTGAATAGTATGAATCTACCAGCAAAGGGGATAGAAAACAAGTACATTTGTGTAAAATGTGTCTGTTTGAACTTTACTGCCTTCTGTCAGGTAAACTTCCTCTAAATAGGATTGGCCTAAAGCAAGGGGCAGAATATACAAAGTGGGGGTGAGGTAATCACAATCCTAATGCAAACTGTCCTATCTTGTGTCAATGTTTTCTGTCAAATCCTGTTTCCCCAAATGTAGTCGCTCAAATTCTGGTAATTGTTAATAGCTTAAGGGCTAAATAAACTTGACTTTTGATCCAACTACGAATGGTCCAGGATATATGAACTTTCTTGTTAAAACAGAAAGAGAAAATTGGGTTAATGACAGAAGACAGCCGCAAGCCGACTGTGTAGAAAACATGTCTCACTGTGTGCACTGATGTCAGCACATGGTTCATGTCTCCAAGGCTAGATGAACTTTGGATCCAATTGTGCAATTAAAGGGATCTAGTAACTTTGTTGACATTTGCAAAAAGTGATTAATGGTTGATACAATGTGTATTGTTGTTATCTGATATGTCCACAGGGTATTGTGTGAAAATTTCAAGTCAAATGGACGTTATATGGCCGAGTAATGAGCAAAAATGCAAAGTGAAGTTCACTGACTCATTGCACTGACTTTGTACACAGTTTCGACGATCCAGTGGATAGTTAAGCATCTAAACACTTCAATCGTAGATATCTTTTTAACGAAAGGGAAATTCAAAAAACCGAAACCGTTCCCATGCTTTTTTTTTATTAATACGAAATTTATCATGAAATTAGGTTAAAGTTAGAAAACAAGTCATGATTCCACTCATCAAAATTCCAGTCAGTTGTTCTTGTTTTCTTGATGCCGATTGTCGACAGATGTTTGGCCTAGATTCAAAATTCTAGCTCTGAGAAAGAGAACAAGTGGAGAAAAGACGTTTTACTTCATGAGGAGTCATTACACTTTACATTTGCATTATAATGTTCATGAGCGACTTAACTTCTTATTCCCATAGTTACATACATACTGTGTACCTCAAATATCATTGTATATATGGTTTACAAGGGATATCATTCTTAGATGAAAAACTACTTTAATATCCATCTTCTGGTGAAATAGTCCTGAGCTTATATTAGTTTGGGTCTGTGAGACCCTAATTCTTTATGATAGCCAATTGGCTGTAAATTTACACATTTTATTCAAGTTTTTATTGAAAGTATATTTTACAATTCATATGTGAAAAAAAAACCATGATTGAGATATGTTTAACAGGGTTAATCTCCTTCATTCTCTGACCTCTGACCTCTGAATTAACCCTCAAGAGACAGTTTACATGCATCACATTGCTTCGTGTCTTATGGTTCATCTGTCTCATCAGACTCATGGTTACTGCACAGGTGCTGCAGGTTTGTGACTTTATGTATTAGGTCTAGAATGTTATTGGTTATATGTGAACTTGAAACATGATTAGGAATATGACTTATATTCTGAACAAAATGATGAAATTGTATATACTTATGGAGACGGTTTACTTCAAAAAGGCAACCTTTATTCTATGAACAAATGATTTTTAGTTCTCGAGAGTATGATTGATATTGATGATCACATTTTGTTGACCTTACTGATGTAGGTGGTCTCAGCGTTACATGGGTGCATGATGCTAGACAGAGAAAGATTGTTGGTTTAGAATATGGCGGGATGAGTCAGTGAGCAAAAAGAAACAGGGACTTTGGGCATTTTAGCCCCCAACATGCTTAAAAGGGCCACTGTAAATAGATTTTAGCCCCCAAAATACTTAAAAGAGCCACTGGAAATAGAGTTACATGCAAAACACATTAAAGAGTGCTATATTGATGGATCAGGCTGGAAAAGTAACCACCCAAAAAATGATTTTAATTGTGTCCTTTGTATCTACAACATGGGAGAGTACTTTGTTATACTTACTCTTTAAAACCAAAGTAAGTTTGTGTAAACTGTATTGGGTTTGACATTTGATTTGAATGTCATAACCCTCATCAAGTTTCTGTCAAGACTAGATTCCACAAGTCAATTGAACCCTTCCATGCTGTTCTGTCACCCTGCCCTTTATTTATGTTACTAAGATATGATTTCATCACACATCTTGAAACTGAAATTTGTCAATGTTATAGTTTCGGAACAATATATATGTACATGTATGTGTGTTTTTCACTTTCAGTGTCATTGCCCCCATCAAGACTCTTGTCAAGTCTAGATTCCACAATCCTAATGAACCTTTCACAGCGTTCTAGTAGATGTCATCTAGTCTTTTATTTATATTCTAAGATGTGATTCCATCACACTTTCACTCCAGACCCCCATCCACAGCCAGTACAGAGATAGTATACTATGTCTAAACACTGCGTCCATAGTTTGAATTCCTTTCTTTGATTATGTTGTGATAGCATCAATGGATATTTGCCTCTCAGTTGGGTTCCACAACTTCCTACTTTTATTTTGTTAACTCTTATTATACCACAGATTGTATATTGTATAGTGCTAACTATTATCAGGAAGGCTAAGTTTTCCCCCTTTATTTTGTCATTAAAAGTAAGGTTATTGCCTCTGTTTTAAAACGAGTCAATTTGATGCTTCAGTTGTCATGTATGTTATTTGTAAGATATTGCTTCCTAATTTGAATAGAATTTAATAATTACTTTAATAGTTTCAGTAATTATTTCCCATTTCATGTTAATCTTTATCTGCACTTAACACCATCTTACCAGAGCCCTCCATTTATCACATTTAGCCCTCACCTCCACCCCCTCTAAAAGACAAACAAATAAATCAAATTGAACCCAGTGAAAGATACTGGTCCTATTCCCGCTGTTCTCATTAATTTAGTTATTAGCAAATGAGAAATACATAATATTCATCTCATTTGCAGTAGTCGTGATAAGTATCTGTTATGATGAATTGAGAACTGGTATAATATTTCCTTAAGTGTAATATTTCACACTAATTGGCAACCTAATGTTCTCCCAGTTCACCTGTCCTAACCATCAACTGGACTTGTTTATAGATCAATATAAACAAAAAGGGCACAGGTAGGTTAGAAGTGACAGATATGTTGATCTTACGCCTGAGGTAGTTTCTCTCAAACTTCAAAGCCAGATCATCATTTGGGTTTAAAAAGTGCATTCATCTTTGTAGTTGTTTATCATGTACGCTTCAGGCAAATCTCCCCCCCCCCCCCCCCCCAAAAAAAAAAGAGGAGAAAAAAGGGTGTAGGCTCAATATGGGGTTGGTATGATCAAGGAGGTAGTACCTCCTTGGTATGATTTGTTTGAAAGCATATCCTTAGCCCACACATAATAAGTAAACTGCTATGACAGGGGTGTGAATTTACAACCCTCCACTAATGGCGTCTGATGGCTCATATATCGTTAGTGATGATGAAAGTCTGAACACTTTGTTCATCCTCTGCTAGCACTGCCATCAACGGTTCTTTGTTTATTGTTTGAAGCTGTGAATAATTTCAGTTTCATCGCTGTCTCCATTAAAAAAAAGAAAAAGAAGATTTGATTGGTGTAGCCAATTATGTGAAATAGAACATAACTTTTAAAGTGAAGTAAGAATATGGTTTTAGTTATGATGTAATATTTAGCTCTTATATTACAGCACAAGGTATATATATATTCTGAATGATTCACTATCATATTGCAAAATACCTCTCTAATATTGTAAATGTAATATTCATTATGCAGTATTGGCTTAACTTATCTTCCTCTCTCTGTCCTCCCTCAATACAACTAACATTTGTTGTAGAACTTGTTTGCAAAGAAAAGTACTTATCTCACTTTTCTTCAGGTGTCAGTAAGCCCATTGAAGTGAAAGCCTTGATTGATCAATGTTTGCAGGGCACACCTGTGATCTCCCTTTAAGGACACACCTCTTGAAAGGGGGTGCACTAAATCTAATCCACACTTTGGGAGCTTATGGCATAACGCGGCACTTAATTTTAAGTGGAAAGTTATCCCTCACTGAGGAGTACTTCTGTTCATTAGTTAAAATGATGGACTGGTGGATTATTTTTGGTCTTTTGATTCAGATTTTAATTAATTACTCAATTAATTTAATTATTCATCACTCCCTCGATTAAATGATTGGTTCAAAATGTATTTATTCATTATTTCCCTACAGTTTGTTTTGCAATACTTAACATGACTTTGTTAATCTTCCAGCTTGTTGATAGAAAATCATAAAATGTCTTACCTCAAAAGATGTTTGTTAATAAATCTAGTGAATTTGTTAATTATTGAAGATGATTTTATTCAAGAAAAGTCTTGGAATTCATGGGTTGACATCCACAAACCTGTAAGATTCTTTTATTATCTTGTTGTATTTTGTTTACCTCTAATCCTAGCCCCAGTCTATTCACTAGTTTTCTCATAACTACCCATCAAGGAATTGTCAATCAATAAGTATCTTGTTCCCCTGTCCTATTGTACAGCCCCACCCCATTGTTCTGGTGCTGGTAATAAGTGGAGGATCAAGACACTGCGGTCTTTGTAGTGAGCACCGTCAATAAACATTTGTCTATGAGATAAGAGTAATGGACAGATGGATTTCTTGTCTTTTAGTCACATATATTGGGAAGGAGGAAAATTGAGAAATTCATGTTAAAAGATAGGAGGCATGCACGTACATGAATATAGGTAGAGCATTATCTTGTTGCATGCATTTTTTTTTTTTAGATCTTTGGTATAGTGAAAGGCATTTTCTATTATGTCATTCATTGCTGTATATTCAATATCACTTTTGGGATAGTCAAGACAAGTCTTTTTTAACATTATTCAATTACCAACATGTTGGAGGCATTATGAATAAATGTACAAAAAACCAAGGGTTCATCGTGGGAGAAACCATATATCCGCTAACTCTATGGGGGTACTGTAAATAACTCAATGGGCGAAACCATCACCCCTTATAGTACAGTGATGAACCTGAGACGTCTATGACAATGCCAAGGCCACAGAACACAGTAAACAAAGTACTGGTGCTCGAATGTTCTAGTTCAGGGTAACATTTTTCTTTAACAACATCATATATTAAATTCAGAAAATTTGAGCAAAAACAATTAGATATTGGTAATCCATGTAATGAAATTTAAGCAGTCCTGATACTCACCCACTCACAGTTGCTTTCATTGTTTTGTGTCTCCGCCTCCTTTCCTCTTTCTAGCCCCCCTTCCATACATGTGTTTATGTTGGTATATATTCTGTGTTTTTTCTGTAGTTACTGTCATTTGTGCCCTGACGAAGATTCTGCTAGGATCGAAAGCTAGGCTGTATACGACTCTCGAAATTTAAGTTCAATGGAAAAGTGATTTGAAGGATTAATCTTTGATGAAACTCTATACCCCTTATGGCATGGGAGCACTGTAAATAACATGGTGGAAAGCATCCATCACCCATCACAGTGGTGAACCTGACATACCAACCATAATGCCAAGGCCATGGAACATAATGACAGAAATATTGATGCCCTACCCTTCTGAATAAGTCACTTTGTTGTTACCATGTCAACACTTGTTAATTAAGGGATGGAGGATGGAAGATTGAAATAGGGGTGTCATGGGAAGGGTGAAGTTACATGTATAATATACTGATGTTATAGGGTATAGAGATAAGATGACAATATAGGGTCAATTGTAGCTCCCTCAGACTCATACTTTTAACCCAGCCTAGAAAAGATGTAGGAAAGATTGAAGTAAGGTTTGGGAATGAAGTAGATTGAATAGGAGCGTCTTGGGATGGGTATATTTGAGTTAGATTTGAGAATGAAGTAGATTGAATAGGAGCGTATTGGGATGGGTATATTTACCTCCTCATTCAAACAAAATGGGTGACAACTGGAGTAAGTAGGATTTACTTGTACAACTTTTAGAAGATCTAATACGATGTAGGTTCCGAGTGCAGACACTTTCTCATTCCACTTTCTAACTTAAGTCAGTGAAAGTTTGGAGGGGAAAAAATAGTTTGGGACGGGAGATTAAAATACAAGTAGGTATGTCTTGGTAAGGATATCAATTCTTACTGATTTGATAGGGTGATGCCATAAGATGAACTTGAAGAAGAAGGCTGGAAGGTATCCACCTCTGAACTTCTCACCCAACCAATAGAAATGCTGAGGAAACATGTATTTTGTGAATAATCAAAGGTGAAACGTATCCCCCTATTTCTCCACGACAACCATTGCTCTAGAAATTAGAAGGAAAAGGAAGGAATGGAAAGAAAGATCTATGGGGGATGTACACTATCTCCACAGGAATACTTTCTCCTTTCATGGTCACTTGGTTCATACTAGAAAGAAAACAAAGACAAACTTATGAATGAAATGAAGGCAAAACGAAAATTTAAAAAGGAAAGAAGAAGGGATAATGAAACACGGATTGAGAGAAATAAGGACAATAAGGTAAATATAGGGTGAAAGGGAGGGAAGAAATGAAAGAAAGATAGAACAAATATGGCTGTCAGGTGTTGCTGCCCTCTTTCCTCTGCGTGATAGACATCATTTGAAAGATTTATTGACAAGCAATTATCTTGTCATCACATTGTATGTCCCTCCACCCCCTGGAATGGTGCAAACGGGATCATAGTATTGATTGGCCATAATTCATCTAGAGCCCACCGATAGCCTAGATACCTGTAGTTATGTATGTTTGTACCACTCCATGGTAAGGCTACCTAGTTTCTACATACATTGTGCACCCATGATAATGAGAGGCTTAAGGTGGTAGACAACCTACTTTGGTAGATACGTATGTGTCCATCAAAGGACCCTCCTTCTATGCCTACTGTGGAAAGAAGGCCAACTCTGCTTGTCTGTAATTAGAGGCTAGCGTTCATCCAATTGGTATTTCTACATAAAAAACACAGAATTGTGTGTATTTGCATGTTGAATTTAGTATTTTATATTATGTTCACCATCAAGGTTTTCAGTTTCTTAGATCTTACATGTAGCTTGTGTTTTGGGATAGAAAGGCACATTTTGAATGATCTCATATTAAAAAAGAACGCATTTTTAGTAAAGATAGATTATACATAAAGCATTGATAGGATTCCACTGACCATGTGATGTACTGGCTTAGGGTCACCTTGCACCCTGTAGTCATGTGAGGACATGTACTTTCTTAGGGTGGTGCTCTCTTAAAATGATAGAATATTATGATGCAGCTTCAAGTTCAGTCATAATGTCATTATGAGTCACCTCTTGTCTGACCTTACTTCAGGATATTTAATGTCAGATTGGAATTAAGAAATCTGTATGCTATAGTTTAGGGTTAGTTGTCTTGATCTTAGAATTAGATGATATATTATTGTTTAAAGATGTATATGTTGTCTATAGTTTAACAAACTTATTCACTTAGGCCACTAGTTTGTCAGGTCATCTGAGGTCATGACCTGTCTTTAGGTCATATCCCACAGATCATCAGGGCCATCATGCTGGTTGGGGACATTTATCTTGATCTTGCTTTTTGGGTGATAAAAACATCCATTCTGAGGAGTTTTATGGCAGCTTTTATATGGTTTTAGGTCATTTCGCTTAACATCTCACCAATGTCATCAGTACTGTTTAGAAGCTAAGGGTTATTCATCATATTCTCTGACCTTTTCTCATCAGTCATATACTTCTGACACGGATTACCTCAACCTCCCTGCCAAGCTTAAGTTAACATGGCAACTAGCCATTCTCATTGAAATCGGTGAAAACAGTTTTTGTTGGCTGTAATTAAACTAAACTAGCTGTACCCGCGGAAATCCGCGGGTTTTTGTGAGAGAGAGGCGATGATGACATAACGATACTTTAAATCTTTACTATTCCCAGAGTCATAATTTAAATAGTATAAGACAAAATAAACACGGGCGACTCAATCCCGTCCCACAACCCGTCGTTGGACGGGGCCCCGACGCATTAGGGTCCCGTCAAACGATATCTGGCCAATGTGATAGACATATGCACACTATCACGGTGGTGTGGTAGCTCATTTTTCAATCTAGTTGGGTGAACAATTATAAACACATATTTGGGTAGATTCAAGCATAACCGTATTTAATTTGCAGAGGTACTGCACTATGGGATCATTTTTTACAATAGTCTTTTAAAACCGATTTGACAGAATCTGTCTTTCATTTCGTGTTTCTGTCCGTAATTCTAGCATTCATTTCTGTAAATGTGTATGTGTATACTATTGGAAGTGATTTTAGTGACTTGTACATTCCACAAAAAATTAAGAGAACAGTCGTTTACTTTATTAAATATGTTTTATAACTCTTTAAAACGTCACGAAAAGCAGCAGGCTGAATTGTCGTATGGACGCTGTGCAGATATTGGGCCCCCTACGTCGGCGGTGAAATCTAAGTGCTGTTTGGTGCTTCGGCTAGAATGCCTACGCGCATTCTGTGACACTGGCTTGTAGCTTTATGGCGGTCCTACTAATCACCGCGAACACCGTGAATCACTACGAAGCACTACGAAATCACTACTAAGCACTACTAAGCACTACGAAGAGCAAAAAGATAGCATTTGGAGCGCATGTAGAAGTAGATGAGCAAAAATGCAAAGTGATGTTCACCAACTCCTTGCACTTGTACACTGTTTCGACGATCAATTGGATAATTCAACATCTGAACACTTCAATCGTAAATATCATTTTAACGAAAGGGAAAGTCTGGCAGCTACCATAGTCTACCTCTACGTGCGCGCATTAAACGTAGTTTTTAGTACAGGGCGCTCTTCGCAGTGCAATCTTCGTCTTCGTAGTGCCTCGTAGTACTGCGAAGACATGCTCTTCGCGGTGCTTCGTAAGGGTATCGTAGTGCTTCGTAGTGTGCTTAGCAGTGCTTCGCAGTGCTTCGCAGTGCTTCGCAGTGCTTCGCAGTGCCTAGTACTGATCCTTGGCGATTAGTAGGACCCGCTTTATGGTATATAAAAACCAATTTAAAAGTGGTTAAGAATCATTTTAAAACTTGGTTTATACAAAGAAAACAATATTTCTCGACATCTGATACGCATGAAATCCAACAAATATAAGCAAGTATTTTAAATAAATGTATTAAACATCACGTCGAATACAATCCAGAATTCATACACGAAATATAGGATTATGGGACCGAACGGCGCTTGGAATTGGTGCATCATTCCCGGCCCGACGCCGACGGAGGCGGTCTACAGACTCTAATACACTCGTGAGACTTGCTGTACACGGTACATGTGACTGGGTATAGGCAGAATCGGGACAGAAACACTCCCGTCAATCAGTCATTTCCTTCCTTATTCCAAAAAAAAAAATTATACTGTTGTACTCACCAGATGTGATTGATTTTCTCACCTAACTTTGCAGATCGTTCAGGATTCCCCGGTCAAAATATCGCGTCATGTTGGCCCTAGATATCCCAGTTTTTAAAATGGGAATGTTCGCACATCCGTCTATTGTACTGTACACGTCCATCCCGTGTATCACTTTACATACACAACATACGATCTTGTTTTGGTCGGAAGCCAACAATTCGCAAGCAAATTACGATAGTCTTAATTCAGGCGCACACAGCGGCACACGTGTTATTTCCGATTTGACAGGCATACGATAATGTGTGTAAGTAATTTACAACGTATCGATTCCAGGCTGAACAAAGACTACATAATGAAAGGTCATTTCAGCAACACACTTTTCACGGTACTTCCGTCGCAAGCATGTGCGATGATCAGCGCTCGACGCGACTGCATGGCAAATGAACGTGGAATATTGGCCGATTCATAACTGACCACTGGTCAAACTGACCCCGACCTGACCCAGACCACAAACCTCTATGGGTCATCACCAATCACTACCCAAAGTTTGATGTTGGTGCCTCAATGCACTACGAAATGCATAGATGGACAGACAGACAGACAGACGTGATCGGCTACTTTAGTATAGTAGATTTTAATTTCTCATCAGAGGCATATTGATTTACTTTTGTCACATTTTCAAAATGGAATGTTTGAATAGGTTTTAATCAAACTGTAATGATGGTAATTGGGAAGCTTTCTAAACCACAGCAATTGTGTTAGCCCCTCTTGTGAGAGCATCCAACCTAGAAATGGATACCCTCAGAGGTTTGATTGTAGTCCAAAATGACCGTTTGACCATTAATGATGGTCCTCACTGAAATATAGGCAAATATTTCCCTTTCATGGACCGTTTTATAACCAATATACTTCTGTTAGACCTGTGAAGATTACACAGACCGTGATTCTGAACCGTTCAAATCCTCTATTCTAAATTCCCATATGATCCATACAGGGCACACAAGATTGATGGTAAACAATGTGGTAAGAAGTGGTTCCTGCCATGCACTCGTTAAGAAGTGCAATCCATGTAATTGCCTTTGTATTCTTGGGATACTAAAAGGACAGTGCCCTATATGAAGTGGTGGGGGGGGGGGGGGGGGGGGCTTTGCCTGCAGACAACAAAAGACATGCTTGGAGAAAACGAGAGTGCGAGTGTTCTCCGAGCTATACTTGCTTTGCTTGGCCCTTGTGCAAACTTCCTTCTTCGCTTATTACACATTCGATTTCAAAAGCGGCGAACAACTTCTCTGCCTCGTTTGGTAGTTGCCAAATGGCAGTGGTGGGTCAAGGTTTTTCATATAGCGCAAGACATTGGCCGGGCCTTTGTATGTGTAGTGGATATTTTCCTTTATACCATCCACAAGACCTTGTCGGTTTTGTATGCACTTCATATTTTCCTTTTTTAGAGTCGAGCAATACCCTGTCGGTTTTTGTATGCAGTTGATATTTTCCTTTCTGGCATAGCGCAAGACCTTGTTGAGCTTTTGTGTGCAGTTGTTAATTTGTTCTCGCTCGTTACAGTTGCCTTTTCAATTTCGGACGATGGTTTGCATTGGCATTGCTTTTGGAAGTACCCCCCTCCTATCCCCCCTTGTCGTTCTTCATAATACGCAACCTCTTCATACTGTTTTTGTTAGACAATGGTTTGCACTTCTCATAGGGACTAAGGAGCACCCTCTTCTAACCCCTCTCCTATTCCCCTGGATAACACCACCCACTTCACACCATTCCCTCTCATTCTCAACAATACACAAGATGTTGAAAGGGATCAGGCAGATTGTGAAATCATTCAGCCGTTCAGCACAAAAAAGGAGAAAAAATGTGAATTGATTTTAAATTCTTTTCTCATTCTCCTCGGTTGATTAGTCGCAGGACATTAACTACCAAAGGGGGGCGAATGCCGAATCCCTTTTTAGCTCTCTGCCCTTTTTTTTCTCTCTCTCTCTGACATTTTTGGTGGGTTTCTCATTTCACAAGTCCCTCTTCATTCATTCATTCATTTGTCAGACCCAGTTTGAGTTTGGAGTGAGCTCGCATGCAGAGAGAGAGAGAGAAAAGTCACAAAGTGCTTATCTATTATTCCTAGATTCATTAGTGTTTCTATTTTGCTACCAACCCCCACCGGACTGACCGACGTGGATCTCAATCTGTTTTTTTTTCTCTGGCACCTCTATTGCAGTATGCAGTCTCGCGTCTATTATTCAGAGATTCATTAGTGTTTCTATTTTCTCTGGACCCCAACAGAGCAGCTCTCCTACCCCTTTGCATTACAAACTCAACTAATCTATTCTGGGAGTCATCAGTCTCTCTAGTTCCCATTGACCCCACTAGGCACTAGACCAGCCTGTGAGCCTCAATCACAATCTGATATATCTCCAACACCTTTGCAGTACTACAGAAGTTCTCTCATACATTATTCCTGGATTCATTATTGCTTCTATTTAACTGTCATCCCCGTCAGAGGAGAGTCTCAATCAAGATTTCTTCCACACCTTTACTCCATCCATCACCCAAACAGTGCGTCTGTTTTCATCTGTTTGTTGTGGATTGGCAGTGCAACTCGCTCGCCTAGCCCAAGGATATTTTTCCAGTCAACACAAATAACAAGCAACTGCAGCGAGACAAGAGGTGTTCAAGTCAACCTGACTACTGGTTGGAATCGACTGACTTTACATTTGGTAATATCACCTCCTTTCTGCCAACTGCATGTCAACATTCCCACAAAAGCGCTCTCAAGTCAACCATTCACCCTCTCAAGGAAGTCTGCCTGTTTGTTGTAATTAACTCTCATCTTGACCAGTCCAAGGATATTTTCCAGTAAGAATGGACAACTAGAATTGAGTTGACCAAACATCATGAGGAGCTGACCATCTCTACACTTGTTCATTTTTCACCCCTGTTCTGCCAGTTTTGTGCCAGCTTTACCTTCCCCGTTTGAGATACCGCAGTTTGCAGTGGTGGACTATTAGCCTCGTCTTGCCAAAGGATATTTTTCTAGAAAACATGGATAACAATAAATTGTATAGAGGATCCTTGTAGGGATAGGTGTCGGAGTCAACCTTTAGATAATTAGAAAGTGACCAGTCTTTCAGTGTTCCAATTCCGCTGATGCTTGGCCAATTTAACAGTTGCCTCGGATTGCCAATTTTACCTTAGCCTATTTACTGTGGATATGATAGCTGCTTGTACTTGTTTGCGTCATTAAAGTCAATTTGACAGCAGTTGTGTTATTACACCTTGGCCAGACATGTCTTCAATGAAGTAACCAAGCTTGTTTTGTGGTTGGTGCACCTAATATTGTCAACTGAAAAAATATGGTTCAGACTCTGTGTACATGCTACTGTCCTCTGTTTTATCTGAGGAGATGTGACACGCAAGATGATATACTAGAACCATGTTTAGCTCTCAGGACTATTCTCATAAGGAAATAATGTGTGTTATTATTTATATTGTTGGTTACCAACATAATACATTCATCCACTATTGACAGAAAACTTTAAAGGAAACATTTTGGTGGATTTTAGTTTAGGAACATCTTTTGATAAAATGACAATGGGATAATCATGATAAATGATTTTCTTATGGAAGTGATATCTTTTTTGACACTCTTCTGATCATTGCCCTGGATTTACTTTCAGTACAACATTCAACAATTTGGCGCTGATCAGTATTATACTCTTGCATAAAGGAGAAGGATTTGTTATACACTACTCCTATAGGAATGACAGTATCTGGAAGGCAATGGGTTAAAGTAGAGGATCCCAGTTTTGCCTGAGGATCAACTTTATTCTGCACTGTGACTCACAAGCTGCACGTATGTGTATTGTATTCCTTGTATGAATACACCCAGCTCTGACTTGCAAGTGCTTGTGAAGTCATCAGCCATGGAATTGTCTTTTCAAACCATTGATTTTAGAATGAAACCCTGGAGGTAGAAGATTCATTCTTCATCATAGTTCTAAAATGTATTCTTTGGGTTTCGATGACTAACATTCCTTGTGTGAATGCAGCTGAAATGTTAGGGTAATTCTTGGTGTGATAGCAGAGCTGTTGACATGAATACATGATTCCTTCTTTGCCATGGATGTGGGCACAGGTTTTCATTATGGATATCTTCCATATCGGTCCATTAAATTGACTAATGTCAACATTATTACTTGTTTGTCTAAGCAGGTTGAAAGGTAGATACATTTCTTACTAGATTTCTAGAAATGAGAAAATAGAACAGACATGTCATATTGGAAAAGAAACTTTTGATGATACAAGAGTAAAGTTGGAAGAAGATAATTTGTATGGGGAATTCAGCAATCAAGACTCCTCGCTTCCTGTGTCTCCCGCCGATACTCTTTGTACGGTCCACGCGCTGTCATCCGCGAGGCGACAACCTGTCCGCTGCACGCTCTGATCTTCAAATGCACATGGTCGCAGAGGCGTATGCTTTCTATACATATCATAATTCAGGTACACATGTAAATAGACAATGATTTTTGTTCCAAATATCTTTGCAAGTTGTAATTGTTTATGATGGATAGAAAACAATGATGGGAATAAAAACATCACTTTCTTTACATGTTATTCATGTTTTCCTTTCTTTTTAATACAGGAATCTTTCAAATTTGTTATTGTATTCTTTTTGTGATAATCTAAAATAGTCCAAACATATAAGCACTGTTGCTAAATCAGGTACACATGTAAATATACAGTACAATTAAAGTTTGTGTTCCATCATTTTTCAAGAGTTGTGCCATGTAGAAAGCAATGATAAATATAGTAATGAAAAGACTGCTTGCTTTAGATGATGTTCAAATGTTCACATTTGTAGATACAGTCCCAAATCTTTCCCTTACTGTAATGTATTATTTTGGGGAAAAATCATAAGTAAAGTTGCAAAAATACTGGTAGACTGCTGAGAACAGTTCATATTTTCAGACTCTAACAGTATACTGTGTGTTTTAATGTATAAGATAGTCATTATGTTTGAAATCTGCCTGAAAACTTATAAGATTTGCAAGGATTTATCCCAAAATACACCACTAAGTGTTATTACTTAAAAGTGGGATTAGGGCAGAAACCCACATATAGATCATGGTG
Source organism: Echinarachnius parma (assembly GCA_037951105.1). Taxonomy (NCBI): domain Eukaryota; kingdom Metazoa; phylum Echinodermata; class Echinoidea; order Clypeasteroida; family Echinarachniidae; genus Echinarachnius; species Echinarachnius parma. The sequence continues at coordinate 131,947 of JBAMJV010006659.1, forward strand.
GATAGATGAATACACAAATAGAGGAATGGATAGAAAGTAACATTGTTGAATGTAATTTTGTTGATATACTGCTGCAAAGTAATATGAATAAAGCAAAGTAATGATTGAAGCAACTAGTTAATTGAATGAAGCTCTACGATGGACTTTGTCAAATGAGGTCTTATTTGGGCCTTTTATTGGAGACAGAAAACAAATCTGTATCTGTTTTCTCAATATACCCACTGATCCTCTTCACATTGCAAAGATCTTGTAATGTTAACCCAGGACAAAACATGCTGCTTAATATCACTTGGGAATAGTTAATACCACCTCATGAAATTGAAATGTTTCTTTTTTTTCAATTTAAGATGTATAAATGACTTATGGGGGAAGTGGGAAATAGAACGTGCATTATGCTCATCATGCTTTTAGTGGGTCTTTCCATTTGTGAATGTTATTAATGACTTTAAATCTGTTTTATGGAGATTTAATCAGATACAATCATTTCCGTTTAGATTCCCGATGGAAATCATTTTCCTTGAATGAACCATCCTACTTTGTAGTAATGTGGTATTGCCAAGTCAGATACTTGTATTTGGACATTATCAACTTTGTTTAGGTGCCCTCTTTTCAGAGTTCACTATTGGATGTGTGCGTACCAAAACTATTAACAAATGTATTAAGTAGATATTTTTGTGTCAGCATTATTTCTTATTAAATATTTCTTGTTCTGTATGCATATTTTCAGATACATGTATATTTCTGCCACAATGTTCATGCTGTACATGCTATTATTGTGAATATAATGGTGGAACCCATTTCTATTACTTGTGTGTGAAGTACAGTATGTGTTCATGTATAGTCTGTAGCACATGTACATCTATTCTAGTATTATCTATAGGCTGTGTGGTATGGTACGCTGTCTATCAAATATGCTGTTTTATTTTCTTATCAATACAAATTTGTCTGAGTAAATGGTTTATTTTCAAGAAAAGATAATGCTGCTTTCAATTTTTCTTTTTATCATTGCTCTTTCTATGATTTGGCATTGAACATTAATGTTGTTATTTTATACTAAACTTTTCAATATTTGTATTTATTTTTTTTTTGCTGCAGTTTCACGGAGCAAGCGGGACCATCACAGAAGCGGCCATGGCTACGAGAGTTCGTCGACCTTGATGAGCAGCGACATTGAATCAACAAGCTGCTTTGAAACGACAGATGACGATAGCAGGTTAGTTGAAGCATTCAAAATTACGAAAAATATTTCAAACATTCATCATTATTATCATTATCATTATCATGGGTTACCATCATCATCATCATCTATCATATTTTCTGTTCCAGTCTTCTTATTTACTTAGTTTCATTTACATAATAGCTGTTTTTGTCTGTACAAAATATCAAGGATTTTGGAAAGTACTTGTTTTATCATTGTTATTCTGGTCACCGTCAGTGACATGTTTGAAAGGAACTATATCTTATATCACAAACAAAACAGAGTTAATGTATCATCTAACCCATTTGATAATTTAATCCAAATGTAAGAGACTTTTGAGTTCTAGTTCAACACATATTTTCCATATACTCCAGCCTGAGATTCTTTTGATGCAATGCATAATAGGTTAACTCAAAACAAACAGTTGATCGTATATTCGTTTCAGTATACCCTCCTTTTGGGCTCGTGATTTATCTATCAAATATAGCCCCTTAATATGACATATAAAGGCAGCATTATCTATTATGTCTCCTTTATATTAACCCACATAATTCATTGGTTAGTGGAGTGATGAAGTGTGAATTCAATTAAATGATCTAGGAATACAATTTTCAGCAAATATTAGCATTTTCCTTTCCCCCCAAAGCGATTTAGCACCTGGGCAACTATTGACATTTGTCACTGAATGCAAATCGCTCGTAATTGTCCTCTGAAAAAATAGGTTTCTTTGCTTTCTTTCTTTGTAAACTAGGTTTCTTTGCGGCAGAAAAATGGGTCTAAGTATTGACAATACTTGGCATGCATGACCTTGATATTGGTCTTTTCCGTGCTCAGGATAGGGTCTAAATATTGACAATACTTGGCATGCATGACCTTGATATTGGTCTTTTGCGTGCTCACGATAGTAAAGAGTGTTAGAATTCTAAACTAACATATATGGTTTGTTAATATTAACCTCTTATTGAAAAATAATTCTTAAAAGTGTAACAAACTTTATGATGAATTAAACAATGACAGTGTACTCTGTATGTGTGAAAAAAAAAGCAAACAGTCATTTTTTTTTAATGATCAAAATTATTATCCCTCTACCACAAATGTCCAGAGACATTGTTGATTATGTGCTCATGAAATTTGTTTTTTAAAACCTCCCTATACCATGTATACTGCACAGGAAGTTGTTATTGTCCCCACAACTGTTTATATCATAGTTGTAACTTTCAAGTATGATAAAACAGCTTGTATCTTCAAAGGGACACAGGTTGAGTACGAAAGTTATATTAATGCCCCGCCCCCCCCCCCCCCCCCCAAAAAAAAAAAAAAAAAGAAAAAAAAGAAAAAGAAAATATGAACATTAACTCATTATCATAAAACAGTTAGCATCTAATCTGTTTTAAAGGTGAAACAAACCAAATATGATTGGGGAGGAGAACATTTAATTGATGACTTAACCAAATATATCCTGGTAATATTTATCTAATAAATGAAAAACTTACAAGATATATAGATAAATTCTGGTAATACCAGTATATTTCTTGTGATTCAGCTATGCAACAGTATTTAATCAAAAGATTTATAGAGAATTCCTCTTTTTACAATTTTTCTCTCTACATTATTGTTGATTAAACTTTAGAAACTCAGAAAAAATGCAAACAAATTAATACAACGATTATCAGAAGAATACTTTGCAACGAGCAATGTTTTGTATACATTATTTATGTTTGTATTTGCTTGGCTATTGTTATGTATTGATTGGTACAATTGTATATTTTTTATTTGGGCTTGGATCCCTTTGAAAAACAGCTTGTAGCTGACAAGGCCAATCCATCCCATTAGTGGAGAATAATTGAATAAATAATTTTGTGGTAATTTTGCAGCAGGTTTAGCAGTGCGACTGAGAGGAGTGCGGCGGGGAGACTGATGAGGGGGCCCAAGGCAAGGAAGAAGAAGAGGAGGCAGAAGATGCCACCTGTACACAGAGTAAGTCTTTACAATCATTATTTATAATCACAATTTAGGGTGTGGCAAGATTGATAGAGCGCGCACTTTCCGATCGTGAGATCTCAAGTTCGAAACCAGCCCACGCCGCTTGTCCTACAGCTAGACAATTAATCCACAATTGCTGCTCTCTACCCAGGTGTATAAATGGGTACTATGTTCGGGTGTCAATTAGCCTTCGTGCCATTGGCAGCATGTGGCTAGTATGTGCCCCGGGGAGTTGAGAAAGTATGCAATATATCATTGTGTGGGTTTGAACTGTACCTGATGACCATGGGTAATAATGCTTGCGCTTGAATAGAAACCCTGTATTAAGCACTATATAAATGCAAGATATTATTATTCTCATTAATTTATATAGCATCTAATACAGGGCTCAACACCAGCACTTGTCCAGGGCAAGTAAAAATTGATGTTAGGCAAGTAACATTTTATAAATAGTCTAGTTTGGTTGCCCTATCAGGCAACTATCATTTCTGTTCAACTACAAGAGAAAAATATAATATAGTAATAATAAATATATATTTATAACGCGCACACATCTTTTAATCTCATATAGAAACAAATAAGAAATTTGTTTGGGCAATCAAAATATGAAAATTCATAATGTTACCTACCTGAATAGGCAAATATGAAACATAGGTAGTATGGAGGCTTGCCTTATCCACAATGCACAATACCCATCATTTCAGTTTACCCACTCATTTCCTCCACCAGACTTAACCCTTTCAAGACCGTTTGATTTGGGTTAAACCAAGGAGGTACTAGGCTACCTCCTTGGTTTAACCTGCATTCTCCAAAGAAACCAGCTGAGTATATTTAGGACCAGTCCTGACTGGGATACTGGCTTTTGCAAGTGAGGCCTTGGGTTTAGCAGAAAAATCAATATTGGAGATTAATACTGCCCCCACCCCAAAGTCTTTCCTGTCAATTTGACACCTGACAAGGGAACATATGTTTGAACAAGACTATAGACCAACCAAATGCAATAGTCGGGTCACTAGACATCTTACCCATTCATCAATCTTGTTGGGCTTTTCATAGTGCGATGGTAATATAAGATGGAAAATCTTAGTGTATGCATACATGTAAATATTAAACTACACATGTTGGTAATATTATAGTCTGGTACCTGATTCAAAACAGACTTCAATATAAGTAGACAATCTGAAAGCAGAGAACATGAGAATGGTAAAAAAAATACAAAACTAATGCGATTTAGGTGTTATTTCAGGCATTTTTAGCAGTGGAGAAAATGAAAAGAAGAGAAAAATGCAAGTAGTGTATGGTAAAGGAGAAAGGAAGAAGAAAGAGATTAAATTTAATACAGGTTTTATTCCAACATTGCAAGGAAATTGTATAAAACGAAAGGGAAAGAAATACATAAGTGCAAGTTGAGGCAGGAAGAATGAGAACAAAAAATACAAAATTAATTTAATGCAGGTTTTCTTCCAAGTATTGCAATTTGCATGCAAATCAGAGTGGGGGAAGGGGGAAAGGGGAAAGAAAAGGTAGAACATTCCATTTAGATCTTCCACTCTGATCAGCTCTTTGTAGGGTCATATTTGGACATGGGAGTGGTGCAGGTCAGTTTGTAGATCAGTCCCTAGATGGTTAGTACATGGACCCTAGTACATGGACCCTACTACAGGGTCCATGGTTTGTGCAACTCTTTTGGTTCTAGTTCTGGATGTTTGTAATGCTGGGTGCACATAATGAAAGCACATACAATTCAGATGAGTTAGTAAATTATTAATATGATGACATAAATGGTACCCTGGGGTACCAAACGAATATCCGCCATTTTGTTTAATTATTTATTTATTTTTTAGGGCTGTACCGGGGTATAGCGTGCATACAAGCGTGCGCTGCACTGCATGCACAACGCAATACGGTTGTGCTTTAAGTGGACACAAGATGGCGCTACACAACGCGGTACCCCGGGGTACAACGGTACCCCGGGGTACCGCGTGTGTCATCATATGACTAAAATCATAATAATTTACACATGAGAGAAAGAAGGAAATAGATGATTTTAGGTCAAAAGGTGACCAAAAAGTTGATGTAGCAAAGTGAAAAATCAAGCAAAAGAGAACCTAGTTCATGTGCCCACATACCAATGAGAGCTCACGCATGGTATTGCAAACACTCCCAGTTGAATCAGGGCCCATATTCATGAAAGCATGCTAGCTTAGTTCTTTGCTAAGTCTATTTTGGATGGTGTGGCTACAAATTAAACACAATATATTTTAGTTCCGAACTAGTGGTTACCTAAAGCTTACCCAGCTAACCCTAGTTGGGAACTAGGAAAACTGTCTGTTGCTCAATAAACTGCGCATTTAAAATGCAATTTAAAAACAACGAAAAGCTAGCGGGGTTTCATGAATATGGGGCCAGAATGCCAGGAAATTGAGTCTTTGCACCCATAAGCCTCTGCTTCCTAGATGCCTTGTACCTAATCTGCCTACGTTCAAATGCAAGTTTGACTTTGTGTTTAACTCTTTCTATTCCAAACCACAGAAATTACATTGCATATTGCTCACTCTCTGTTCACCTGATACTGAATGAGATATTCAGAAAGGTTGAAATTAATCTTCATTCAGATTCCATGTGTGAACAGGGAGATTAAGGAATAAGCAAAGTAGTCAACCTCATGGATTATACATTACATAGGGGGGGGGGGGGGGGGGGGTGATGAATATTCCATTAAGTAAAAGGTAGTTTATAGTATTATAGTTCTGTGTGAATAGGAAGATTTAGAAATAATCCATGCAGGCATGCAGTTTAATTCGGGATTATATATTTGTTAATATTTCTCAGGGCTGTGTGTGTTGTTACACAGGTCAGTGAACTGCAATACGTGTGTTGCAGTCCTCTAACAGTACTGACTAATTTGATGAATAGCAGTTCGGTTGTAAACTGACAAAAGCCCATTTTTATGTTTTGAATACAATACAATTGTTTGAATAATTCCTGACCTTTACTCAGACTTCCCCTCAAGTTCATACATATGTGTGAACAAAATAATGACAAGAACCAAATTCATATATATATGCCTCTGCTGAAGATTATACCTAAAGTTGCTAAATTATGACATTTATTCTATACTTTATATTGTATTTGAGAATTTATTAGTTTTGCAATGATGCAATGAAATACTTTTAACAAATTATGTCGTTATTTGGTCCTTTTAGCTTAATCTCAAAACAGTGCAATTTGTACTCAACATATTAAAGGAAAAATCAGTTTAACATTGATAGCTTAGAATGCTTCTTCACCCATAGAATCATATGGTTTTCTATCTAGAAACATATGGTTTTCTATCAGTGTTGTTGCTCTGTTCAAACAGTGAGAAACAGCTGAGAATTTCGGCTGTTTAGAAAATTACAAGAAAGTCGTTAACACGTGATATTTTTTAGTGTGTTGTTAGTTTGATTTGAATAGAAGATGTGGATATTATTGTACATTGTACATAAATATTTTCTTAACTACATCCTTTATGTTTTGTGGTTTTCTTCAATGAAGAGTAAAAACAGCTGAAAATTTTGGCTGTCATTTAATTTATAAAAGCTTTTTAACATGCAAGACTGTATTTTCTGAAAATCTGTCGTCCAGCTTCTAGGACATTCTGATAGAAGTTGTCAGTATTATTTATGTATATGATGCCACCTCCTCATTTATGCTTCTTCATGTGTTCTCTTACCTTTGCAGGCATCATCTTTCAGTAGTATAACAGACTCAACTATGTCACTCAACATCATCAATGTCACATTAAACTTAGGTGAGTTATACATGTGTTGAAGTTAAATTTTGATTTGATTTAATTTTCACTTAGTTTGTTGTACAATTGATAGTCCTTCATTTTCACTGCACCAATCTTGGTATGTGAGGACCATGCTTACGTATCAAGATGCAACAAATGTATTAGATATTTATGCTACCAAGAGCAACTGAAGACATAATGACAGAGCACAAAAATCTGATAATTTTTATTCAATGAAAAATTGTATTTAAACATGATTTCTGATGCTCAAAATTTCAGGAAATACCCAAACCCGGACTATATTTTAAACCAAATTGGACTATTTCAGCTAATAACATAGAAACTACCACTGTGACTTAACGTTGTTTTATGGTGTGAGATCACATATGGTATAAATGTTTATGAATGGTTTTCTACTTATTATGTGTATGAAGTATAATTTTACTGTGAATTAATAGTTCTGTTAGGTATTATGGGTTTAGTCTGTGTTTTAAGTTGCTTCCCTTTATAAATAATGTAGTGTCAATAAATTATTGTAAGTAATGTTATGTTTTGATAATGTCTTGTTTCTTCAGATAAAATCAACTTTCTAGGGATCAGTATTGTTGGGCAGAGTAATAAGGGTGGAGATGGCGGCATCTATGTTGGTTCCATCATGAAAGGGTGAGTACATTCTTCTTTGTTTCTTTACCTACCTTTTGCGATGCCCATTGTTGATATATGATGAAATTAATCTCAAGTTTAACAAAAGGTTTGACCAGGAAATCAGTCAAATGGTACAGTCAAGAATGTTCGATTTTATATGTGTACATTAGCGCAATATGAACATACTTTATGTGCTCTTTAAAAGCTGAAATCTTAATTATTATTACTATTACAATTATTTTTATGTAAAATTTTGATAGTCAATTAATAAATCAGGCCCAGAATTCCCCTTTAATTCTACTATTTGCACATTGATTTGATTGCTGAATAAACCCCCTTGTTGTAGTGTATTTGCCCATAATTCGAAAATGAAATATCAGCAGACTAGTGCTAGGCTAGCAGTATCTACTTTGTGTCCCAGAAGCATCTTTTGAAAGGCGTGTCAGAAATGGTTGTTCATAAAATATGCTTGTGATGTTCATTCAAGTTGACACTGGCATTCTAATAGGTGACTCACACAGTGAATGGCAACAATGTGTATATTGCAGTGTAAACGTGACTCCCGTAATGATACAGTCTTTCTGTCCCAGAGGCAGAGGTTATTGCCCCTGGCTATGTACAAGGCATTGTGTTCTTTTATGTCGCCATCCTTCTATCATGCTGCCTCTCAATCTTTCTGTGTCTATCTCTCTCAGTGTCTATTGCTTTTTTTGTTTCATCTCCGTGTTTTTCTACATATTTCACATTTTTGTTAGTTTTCTTTTGTGTGTGTGTGTGTGTGTTTCTCCAATTTACTTCTCTGTCCTTGTATTAGTATGCTATTTCAGTTGTTTTCTTTGTGTAATTTGCTGATAAATCAACTGCCAATATTTCTGTCGTGGCAATTATACAAATATTTCCCAACAGAAACTGATTTTGACAATCCTCCTTCCTTCTTCCCACCCCACTACATTGTGCGGTGTTTGTAGCAGTATAAGTGAAATAAATATGACTTTGAGCAATCTCACACTCAAACCATTTTCTAAATCTGTCACTAACTATTTCAACCTTTACACAAGTCTTATAATGTAAATACCACTTCAATTTAGCAGTGCAGAGTAATAATGAGTTGTGGCAGCTAGATGCTACCTCAGATTATGGGCGCTGTGCTTTGCCTTGGCTCTCCCCTCAAGGCATACCGAGTGGTTGATTATGTGGCTGCGGTACGGCCATTCAAACCTGATTGATGCTGATGATTCAGTGTCGTTGCACAAATGGCATCTCGTTAGGAGCTAGCCCACCAAACTCACTGTCACAAATGAAGCGATTTGTTGCAAAGTTGCGCTGCACACCATTTATTTGTTTCTTTGAATATAGAGTGATTTTTCTTTTCCTTTTGTGATCATAGTATTTGTGGCTCTGGTTGAATCTCTTTCCCATTTATTATAATGTTATTTTAGTGGGATGGGGTACATCCCAGGGTTGTGTGAATAACTGAATATCATGTTGACATGTGCAAAAAGTGATGAATGATTGATACAATGTATATAGTTGTTATCTGATATGTCCACAGGGCATTGTGTGAAATTTCAAGTCAATTGGACGTTAGGTATGAGGTATGAGGGAACCGCTAGAATTTCAAATGGATTTTGAGGATTTGGACAATGTTACTAAGTCCCTTTAAGCGATATGTTGCAAAGTTACACTGCACATACAATTTTATTTGACTCTAGATTGTGTTTTTCTTCCATTTTCATTTATATCTTCTTTTGGTTGGGGGAAATATACCAAGGTAATTTTGTTGAATGTTTCAAAGTTCAATAAGAGAGCATTCATTTGATGACTGAATTTATCTGTCTTTTTAGCTGCTTTTTTCCCTTCTTCTTTAACCCTATGTAAACCTGTAATAATTTAGCGACTACTCCGTAACTGCGGCAGATATCAAGTTTTCCTTTCATGACCTTTTTCTTTGTTCATTTTTCCTGTGTCCCCATTCCCCCTAATGCATACTGGTATTCCAATATTCTAATAGTAACTTATGGTTATATAACTTGCTATATTAAGCTGACTCTCTTCAATTTTGTGAAATTTGTATTTATTTGCATTGCTAATTCATTGTTGATGTTTAAAATTGTTTATTTTGTATTACAGTGGAGCTGTAGCAGCAGATGGCAGGATAGAACCTGGAGATATGATACTTCAGGTAAGTGAATGGACTATCCTGTTGTCCCATCTATTTGATTTCATGTTATGGGCATTTCCACGGTAACTCGCATTACACTTTATGGTACATTGACTACTTCAATGAGCTGTAACTCCATTATTTTATGGAACTGTAGGCTGATTTTATCACCAAGGATTAAGTAAATGTGCAGTAACTAGACAACACAAAAAAAGACAAGACAGAGTTACCTTTGGGAACCTTTGGGGAAGAATCCTGCTCGGTAATTCGCGTTACCAAACAAAAGACATGGAAAGAATTCAGTAAACCTAGATAGTGAAAAGCACCATCTAAAAGACAATCCTGGTCAAATATTTTGTGTGCTAATTTGACATTTGTATGTGTCCTATGAGTAAGTATTGACAACATTTCTAAACTATTTGGGAATAAATTATAGGATGCAGTTCTAAACATCGGTAACTCGCGTTACAGTAGCTTCAGTCATTACCAATGCAGTAGCTTCAATGCAAGCACTTGGCATGTTAGGTGTTAACGCGTTCACTTCGGGATTCTGAGCTCCCCTTTGACTTTGTACATAGCCCACCCGGTTCCTGTAAGCAATCGGTTAATAAGAACTTTAAGAACAATGCCTCTTACTAATGATGTTCTGCATATTTGGGCTTTCATACTCTTTTGTAATTGAGTTGTAAATATAGTTTGTATTATTATTACATTATCAGTTGATAATTATGTATTTTGCAGTTGGTTTTATAATAGCCAGAAGATCAAACAATTGTTTATATGTAAATATTTTGTTCAGGTGAACGAGGTGAGCTTTGAGAACATGAGTAACGATGATGCTGTGAGGGTGCTACGAGAAGCGGTACATCAACCCGGTCCGATCAAACTAGTGGTAGCTAAATGCTGGGACCCTTCACCCAAGGGCTACTTCACCATTCCCAGAAGTGAGTACACTGTGTTCTTGCAAATATATATTATTTGGATTGTTTTTTTATTGTTCAAAAATTATTGTTACTTTTTCCCGTAAATGTCAATGAGAAAGTAGAAAAGTAAATCTGTGTTATAATGTGTAACATTATGTGCTAGACGATTTTTAAAGTCATTAGAATTCAAACAATATGATTAGGGCAGCAGGTGCGACCAAGATATTGTATGTATTCTCATTGTTTACTAGGAGGGACAAGCAGTTAACTTGTGCATTGTATTTCATCCATCCCCGTGTTCACACACACAAATTTCATCCCTTAATCATGACTAAAGAATCAGCAGCTGACTATAGAATCAGCTGCTGATTAGCTATACGATGAAATTCGTGTGTCTGAACGCTGACTAACGAAACGACGTATCGTTAGTCATGACTAACGAAACACGGGTTTTCTCGTCGTTTCGTACGAGAGCTGACTATAGAATCACGCTCTTTTCGTGTGTGAACAACGGTCGCTCGCTTAATCATGATTAGCTATACGACTCGTAAATAACTGGGCGTGGCTTTACGTGAACGTTCGCGCGCACAGGGAGACAGCAGACAGAAAAAAAGACAACACACTGCGCAGTAGCAAACTGCGCGCTTATACGATGTTCGGTGCACCTGGAAGCCAGCTGTTGTGCGATATTGGCTCTGTGTGTGTGAACGTAGAGCCCGTTTGGTTTAATCATGACTAACGGTACGTCGTATCGTTAGTCATGATTGAGGGATGAAAATGTTTGTGTGTGAACACGCTGCATGTTGAATGATATCTTCCATGTCTGATTATTGTTATTAAAGTCTACCTACTTTGTTTATTTTCTTGTTCAGGTGAGCCTGTCCGGCCAATCGACCCTGGTGCATGGGTAGCACACACAAATGCCATGAAAGGTAAGTAACATCTTATCCCAAGTACACTTTTTTATCTGTGTTCTTCTCCACCTCCTTTCCTTCTCTTGCATCCATCGTTATTCATTTTCCCCTCTTCGCTTACCTCTTTCTCAATGATAGTGCTAGGGAGGAGAAGGTGTTTATCAATTGTGATGATGATGATGATGATGGGGATCATTATGATCATTTCAATGATTGGTGGTGATGATGATGATGATGGTGATGGTGATGGTGATGGTGATGGTGATGGTGATGGTGATGGTGATGGTGATGGTGATGGTGATGGTGATGGTGATGATGATGATGATGATGATGATGATGATGGTGGTGGTGGTGGTGGTGGTGGTGGTGGTGGTGGAGATGATGATGATGATGATGATGATGATGATGATGATGATGATGATGATGATGATGATGATGATGATGATGATGATGATGATGATGATGATGATGATGATGATGATGATGATGATGATGATGATGATGATGATGATGATGATGATGATGATGATGATGATGATGATGATGATGATGATGATGATGATTGTGGTGATGATGATGACGATTACTCTTATTATTTTATTTGTTCATTTCTTATTAGTTGCTGCAGAGTACCAAGGAAGGGCGGGGCCAATGAGTCCGTCAATGACATCTATGACTAGTACCAGCTCTTCCATCACTAGCTCGCTACCCGAGGCAGAAAGTGAGTGTTCCTATGGCAAGTATTCACCCAAACCCATTTCCTTTCATCACAGTTTCTGCCATTTCACTGTATTTTGTGTGTTACTTGTTTCCATATACATAGTAGTTTGACCATTATGCTATGCAAAAAGCAGTTTAGTTCATGATTAGAAACATCTCTTACACATCTCCCCTTTCTGGATAAAAAAGTTGAAACTATTAAAGGCAATGAAACAAAGGTCTTCATCCTGCAGTGGGAATACAGTGAAGACACAAGTACCAATGTGTCCAATGGACATCGTGTCATGACTGAATGGTCAATGCACAGAAAGAGATCTATTAAAAAGGCATTATGATTCTGTTACAGAATATTTCCCAAAATATACTTAAAGCTACAGCAATAAGTTGACACTATGTCAAGGACCCCCTCCCTCTAATATTGCATGTTTTCCTTCATTTCAGGGTTAGACGACTTTGGTCAGCTAACGATGAACACTGACATGACGACAATCGCTAGAGCAATGGCTGCACCGGACTCTGGTCTGGACATCAGGGACAGGATGTGGCTCAAAATCACCATCTCAAATGCTTTCATAGGTAAGGTACCCTTGAATGCACAACTGCCAAGTAGTACGGATTTTCCGTATTTAGTACGACTCTTTGATGTAAATACGGAAGTACGATTTGTAAGAAATATGATACTTACATATCATATTAAATTATTTTTCGCGCAATCGCCGTTTTGCCTGAAAATGTCACAATAACAATACTTGTTAGGTCACACTGCTGCAGCAAAGAATGTCACAATTGTAACTAGTTTTATAAATAAAATGTCACATGTTTGATATCAATAATAAATTCAACAGCGCCCTCACAAGTACTGGAGCTGGTTTTCATCACAAGTACAATCAAGAAGATAATATGAACCTTGTTTCCATTACTGTTCTCTTTGTTGTAACTGTCTCCCTCTAGGTTCCGATGTTGTAGAGTGGTTGTTCAACCATGTGGACGGTTTCCAGGACAGGCGAGAAGCCAGGAAGTATGCCTGCAACCTTCTCAAAGCTGGCTTCATCAGGCATACGGTCAACAAGATTACCTTCTCCGAACAGTGCTACTATGTCTTTGGAGACCTCTGTGGAAGTAAGTTTGTATTTTGGGCAAAATAAATATGTCATGTGCCCATCTCTTACATTTTTTCCTCTTTATTTGAGTCTCTATTACTCTTAGTTATGCAGTAAATGTTCGGATAAGGTGTCAGGAAAAGTTTGGTAGTCATTCTCTAAACTCATAAAAGAGCACAAGAATTATTGACATGTAACAAATTGATGTATTGCCAAAAAAGCAATAACAATGGTTAGGAAGATCAAACATAGGATTAACTTGAGATAATGTTGCATGATCATATTTTACAAAAGAGATGGTACATGGTAATGACATACTGAAAATTATATTTTTCGCAAATACAGGTATTTTATTCAGTATTATGTATTTTGGATCTGATGCAGTGATAAATCAGCTACTTTTGAACGTTTTTAATCTTGTTGAATCCTTTCTCCTCCCTGAAATCCCCTGCAGACATGGCGAGTCTGTCGCTAGGTAACGAGGCATCCGAAGCAGACAGGGACACGTTAGCCCCCCTCCCCCACCAGGGTCATGGGCATTGGATACCCCCTCCCATGCCCCCCTCTGCACCCCCTATGCCTTATCAGATGCCCCCCGGAGTCCCGGGGTATACCAGCTTTGACACGGCCAGCTACACAAGCTTTGGTGCTACAAGTATAGGCAGTGGAAGCGGAGGTACACAGATTGCTTTTTCTTAACAAGTTGATAAGATGAAAATTAAATAAAATGTTTAAATTTAAATTTGTATGTAAATTAGTCACATATTAGTTATGTTTTTTTTTTTTATGAATAGTTAAATAAACTTGAGACCTGAAACAGATGTTAACTGACGGTGAAAGGGAATATCACAGAATGTACTCTCTGAGGGATTTGAAGATAGGGACTTATTGTCTTTCCGAAATACAGCATTTTAAATCCTGAGGGAACATTCCATGATGTTTCCGACAACAAAGTTGACATCTGATATATTATATGGCTTAGTCATCCATAATTCTGATGGTCTGAAAGTGCCACGCCATGCCCGTAAAGAATTGAAATCATACTCTGCTTCGCGTATAGGTACATTACATGCATGTTGTTTCCTGTTGCTTTAAACAGAGATGCCAACCGTTCCGTTTTTGCCGTATTTGTTACGTTTTTTTCACGCAAAATACGGCAGTACGTTTTCCCCTAATAAAATACGTTTTCTTGGGGGAAATCGTTTTTTTTTAATTTATTTTTTTTACTCCCTATAGAAACGATCAGAAAACGGCAACAAAATTTACGCTGAACCCTGATAAACTATTACTCAAGATACATATTTTAAATATAACACAAATAAACCGAACAAACTCATAGTAAACGGTGGTGTGATCGACCGAACCAACTTTTATATTAACGCGCGCGTAAAGGGTATTTTTGCTGCGCGAATTGGCTTCGCGAAAAAATATATTTTTTTGCCCCTAAAGGTTAGCAGCTCTGAAAATACTTTTTTTTGGTTCAAAATACTGTTTTTTACCTCTCAGAATACTTTTTTTGGTTTGTGAAGGTTGGCATCTCTGTTTAAATGACGGTATAAACTCACATTATTCCTCGGGGGGGCTTTTGACTCAACTTGTAGTCGATCATCGTAGGTTGCCTCTCGCTGCACTAATATCTCAACATGTTCAGCTGCATTTCTACCCTCAGTATTTGTTGCTTGTTTTCTTTGATTATGTTTATCAGCTCTCTTTCTGATCCAACTCTACCGGAAATCATAGATTTTCGTTTGAATTGGACACCATTTTCTGTACCCGCGAGATGAATGATTTTGTAGGCCTACCGTACCATTTTAGTACCGTATAGTGGTACGGTACCGGTATGTGTAATTTTTGTACAAAGTATTGTTTAAAAAAATTTTTTTATTGAATGTAAGGGTGGGTTATAATCACCGCTCTGGCAATGGGTCATACAAAAAATATGTTGCAATCACGTGACTGTGTTTAGCCAACTCATATTTTACTAACTAATATATTTTGCTATATAACTGCCAGGTTTATCTATGTCTTGACATGAATATTGTTTGTTTGATTTTGTGCCTTTAGGAAGCAGTGATTCTGGTCACAGCCAGGAGAAGCTGGGGAAGAAGAAGAGCAGCAAAGCTAGCTCAGGCAGTAAAGGGAGCGGCAGTGAATCGGACCAAAACTCTGTCATCGCGGCAGACCACCCCCACACTCACCCCACTGCATCCATAGGCAGTATGGGCAGTACACAGGGCATCGGGCCCCCATCAAACATACACACTGGCATGATGGGGCCACCTACGCCTCAACACCAGGGCATGATGGGTCCTCATACACCTCAACATCAAGGCATAGGCCCCCAGCATCAGGGCATGGGCCCACCACATCAGGGCATGCCGCATCAGGGCATGCCCCATCCGGGTATGCCGCATCAGGGCATGCCGCATCAGGGCATGGGCCCACCGCATCAGGGTATGCCACATCAAGGCATGGGCCCACCACATCAGGGCATCGGGCCACCGCAGATGATGGGCCCCTCTCCCCACCACCACCACTCGCTGCAGGGAATTGGTCCCCCTGGCATTGGGCCCCCACAGCAGGGCATTGGGCCTCCTGGCCAGGTCCAGGTGCCCATGCCAGGAATGGGGCCAATGGGACAGATGATGCCTCGTCAGCTGGGTAGCGTGCCCGAGGACCTCTCATCCAGCAGACAGTCTTTCCGCATGGCCATGGGCAACCCATGTGAGTTCTTTGTAGATGTCATGTGATGTCTCATGTGACTGGCTACCCACGTGGGTGTCATGTGATGTACCACATTTGCACATTATGTGAATAACCCTATGTCATATATCATGTAATGTCATATGCCATTGTATATATGTGACATGTCATCATGGTATGTGACATGCCATATGATATGACACAATGCCACGTGACATGTTCCTTGTATGAGATATAACCCGACTATTCAAAAAGCTACTAAACAAATTTATACAAATCAATAAATTGTCACAAAGATTTAATTTATTTTTTAATAATTGAAAAAAATGTATTAGTCAATGATTATTAAATCATTCACATCTCTCGCTTGTTTATAGATATGATTATATCGTATATATGGATATATATATCATTTATTTCATTTGTATCCTTTTATGTATGCATTAAGAAGGCATGCAACTGTAGAATGTGTTTTTAGTGCTGATAACCTTTTTGTCCCCCTATGTTAATAAGCCTGGTTATGCCTGTGTTAACATATTAGAGCTTTTGTGCAATGTTACATGTTTGTACAAATATATTGTTTTTTCACATTCAGATCTTCATTATAGGTTCATTATACTGGGAAGCATTTTCTCACAAACTAAATAGAAGATGTCAAAGTATTGATATGCACTAGCTCATAATTTAAATTGTACAACTTAATTTGGAATTGCATTTGCTCAATTTTTAAAATGTCAATAGCTTTACTTCTCTCTTTTTAAATTCATGAAAACACAAAAATGTATTTATAAATACACCTGCTGCTAATTTGTAAAAGATTAAAACAGAAACTACAGGGATGGCAAAAAAGTAAAATGCACTTTCTCTCATTTTAAATCATGAAGATGACAAAAAAGTTTTGTTTTATATTGTGGTGTCTTTATTCTAATTTGGTTAGCTGTACTGCCTACGTCGTAAATCATGTTCCTGAAAGGTTCCATTAAACAGTAGCAAATAGCTAACATACACTCAGATAGAGCAGATGCAATATATGGGCTCCAGCCGATTTAGCCCCAGAAATGCCAATCAGAGCCCCGCACATCACAGAGGAGGCTGGAAATTCTCTTTCCGAGTTAAATGTACCTTTTTAGAAGGCTTTATGTAAATGGAGACAGGTTTGAAGTGGCCCTCAAATTCAATGTTAATTATGTCACTGACTCAGATGTGGAATAGAAGAGTTATCCAATAGGAGGAGTGGCAACATGCATCTCTTTCATTATGGGCCCATTCTGGGGCACATGGGATGGGAGTACTGTGCACAGGGTTGGGTCTCTTTCATTATGGGCACATTCTGGGGCACATTGGATGGGAGTAATTGCCCTTGCGTGCCCTCCCCTTAGCTGTGCCACTGTAATTATATAGCTTAAAGCCAGTTCTAATGAGGATAGCTGTATTTTGTGTGTTTTCTTTAGTCTCCAGAGCCCTCCACGTCCAGATGACTGATTCAGAAGATGCAAAAGATTGTTTTATATGAAGAAATATGACCCTCAAAATAGTAAGACCTTTTTACAAAGATATTTTTTATATAATATATGAAAAAGGTAGCCCTCAATTTGATTTAAACATAATACACATCTTAGTGTGATAGTGTACTTATATGTAATATCTTTCTGTTGTAATTAAACAAGGAATTAAAGAATTATGTTCTAAAACTTCTACCAAAAAAATGAAGTAGAAACTCTTAAAGGTGAGATAAAAAGATATTTATTTAATGTTTGTCCCACTAATGAAATATAAACATAATGATTCACATATAGCATAATATCCATAAGAAAGTGTACCTTAGAGATTAATTGTGACCGGCTATAGCAAAACCCTGCACTTGTCTGTAAACATCAAAATGTTGATTTTCCAACAAGTGCAGGGTTTTGCTATATCCAGTCACCATTTTCTGCCATTATGTTGTCCAAATGTATGTAGCTTCTAAAATGATGAAGATACTAGTACTGTGTTTGTCACTACCTTGTTACCATGTCAATGTAATCATTTACATCATCCCATTCTCCCCTTACCCATGACCCCCTTACCACCTAACCACCTATTTCATGTAATGTTTATGTTTTTTATTCATTTTTCCCCCAGTTTTCTTCACCCCATGTGTAATATTTTGTTTTGTTTTGTTATTTGTACCCATTTGTTTATTCTCCATCAGTTGTCCTGTGCATGAGCCACCATAAACCTGAACCCATACTTGATACCATTGCTATATTGCAAGCTCCCACTACATGTACCATCATGAGCCTCCATAAACCTGAACCCATACTTGATACCAATGCTATATTGCAAGCTCCCACTACATGTACCATCATGAGTCTCCATAAACCTGAACCCATACTTTATACCATTGCTATATTGCAAGCTCCCACTACATGTACCATCATGAGTCTCCATAAACCTCAACCCATACTTGATACCATTGCTATATTGCAAGCTCCCACTACATGTACCATCATGAGCCTCCATAAACCTCAACCCATACTTGATACCATTGCTATATTGCAAGCTCCCACTACATGTACCATCATGAGCCTCCATAAACCTCAACCCATACTTGATACCATTGCTATATTGCAAGCTCCCACTACATGTACCATCATGAGCCTCCATAAACCTGAACCCATACTTGATACCAATGCTATATTGCAAGATCCCACTACATGTACCATCATGAGCCTCCATAAACCTCAACCCATACTGTATACCATTGCTATATTGCAAGCTCCCACTACATGTACCATCATGAGCCTCCATAAACCTCAACCCATACTTGATACCATTGCTATATTGCAAGCTCCCACTACATGTACCATCATGAGCCTCCATACACCTCAACCCATACTTGATACCATTGCTATATTGCAATCTCCCACTACATGTACCATCACGAGCCTCCATAAACCTCAACCCATACTTGATACCATTGCTATATTGCAAGATCCCACTACATGTACCATCTCTTTGCACTTATTCCTATCAAAACTTGTTGCTTTGTGTGTTTTATTTTTGACATTTGTAATTTCATACAAAATAATTAAATCAGTTGTCAGATTTTTTTTTTCTCAACAAAATAGAATGACATGAATGGCTTGTCATTCATGTTCATATGACAAACTATCTTCATACAAGGATACAAAAGAAATGTAAACTATGACACAAATTCAGATAGTCGGTGGTAGTATCCTAAGACCATTTGAACAGGTTTTGAGGAAAATAATTTGAAATGTCCACTGCACTGAAGGGCAGAGGTAAGGATAATAGTGTTTGTACATAAAAAAAAAAAAATATGAAACTTCAAAATATGTACCGTAATAGTATGTAATTGAGAGCTAACTGTAGTATACATGTACATGATTGGTTGGTATAATCTTCCATGAGATTTACCAGTGTTGTGATAGTTTCCTTATTTATGTTCGATTGCATGAAACGGACCTCAAGTTGAATTGCTTTTCACATTGGCATGGCATGGCAATTAGAATGGTCTGATCCAATGGAAATTTCTCCATAATATGTGTACATTGTCAAGCATGTTTCTGTGGTAATGTATGCATTTCTGAAAATAGTATTATAATTTCCAATATGAAATGTTGTATTGCAGCTTGCACACCCCTCCCTCCCTCCCTCCCTCCTTCCCTCCTTCCCAATCATACATGTATTCATCTGCACTAAAGATCAAACATGTACATGCATGCATTCATATTTCATATCACCTCATGTATCATAAACCATTTCATGAATTAATGAACACGATGCCTAACAATTCTTGAACATAACCTGCAATTGAGGAATGATTGTAATGTTTCAATCATGTCAACATTGAAATAAGCTGTTCCATAATGTTTACTCATTTTGTGCCAGTTTAAATAACAGTACGTTTGATATGGATTTGAAGTGATTATCTAAAACACATTAAGTTATTCAACAGAAGTGACCTTATTGATGCATTAACATTTCCATGGTGAAAATCCTTTTTGAATGCCTCTTGACATTCCTGAATGCAAGAATAATTTCCATTGCAGTTGCATGTTAATACAAAAAATAGCCAAATACTTTCATGCATTTCATCTGACTGAGTTTACTAAAACTCCATCTGAACAGGGGTCATAACTTCATGGATTACAAAAAAACATTAACAAAATTAAAGTAATACAAAAAAGAAGTCCATAGATAATTCCACTTTGGCAAACCTTAAGAGTTATAAAATTGAATAAATTGAAAGATACCGAGTATAAAAAGAATACCTCAAATCCATAGAAAATAACAAAATAAGCAAATATTATGATACTGACAAAAATATATAAGAAACACATTTTGATATGAAACTTATTTTATACCTCATCCTCATTCCACTTTTCCCAGGACGCTAAATGCGCTATTAAAGAAAGATCCATCCACTAGAGCCAAGATCCTTAGCGAGGGAAGGAGAGGGGGGCGCATGGTTGGTGAATAGAAGAGCCACCCCACCCACGGTCCTACGTACGCCCCTGACCCCGCCTGGCCCAGCCAAAAACCATGCCATGCCATGCCATGCCATGCCTGTGATTCTGATACAGTACAGTAGTCTATGCTGCCTGCACTCCTTCGATGCACACACACCCATACTGTACTGTGAGGGTCTGTAGCGCACGTCTGTCAGTCTATGGCCTGCAGAAATATGCAAACATAAAGATCTATATTCTGCCATGGTCTGCACCAATATGCGAATGAACTGAAGAAAAGAGATATATTCTTTGTTGTTCTGAGCTTCTTAAAGTGGTGAATACAAATTGGTACATTTGCCTCATACTCTCTGCTCAACTTTTCTTTCTCCCGAGCTTGTGAAAGTGTTATTCTTTAGATTTGTTCATCATTTCTCTACTGGTTTTTGTTGTGATTTTTGTAAACAGTGAGTAGGCAAAGTTTTTTGTTTGAAATGTGAATGCATGGCTTAATGAATAAACAAAGGGTGAACTTTCCCCTGTATCCCTTTACACCCATCCTCTGTTAGTGATTACATTACTTGCCTTAAAGTGACTAGTGGCTAAAAATTGCCCTGCAAAATAAAGAGGGTAACATTATAGCAAATTATGTTTTGTTTATTAGTGGTAAGTCTTGCTGCAACTCAGAATACAATTTCAATCACTCTAGTCAAAATTGAAACCTGTTAAATGTTCCCTTTGAATTACAATTGACCTCCTAACTAAATTAATTTCTTTGCATTTACTCCGTTGGTTTGACTCTTTTAACAAAGAAATTAAGTTTGTACTTTTTTCTCATTGCCATTACTAAATCAATGAGCATTTCATAATTCATTATTCTCAAGCATTTCATTTTGAATTAGAGAAACCAGTCCATGCACTGAATCACGAGTGTCCACCATTCCTCAACTAAACTTGCTTGCAATTACATTTTCATAAGTTTTTTTTCTCACAACTCGGTTTCTTTTATCGCCTCCATTCTAAAATCACGATATTTTATTGTTAATGCATGTCTCATTGCCCCTCTTATCAAATGTTTTGTCTTGATATTGAACATTTTCTCTGTTAATTGTTTCATTCATCACACCTTCTTAAAATCGTTCTTATTTAATGTTCATTGTGATCAACTTGTTAAGAAGTATTGGAGTACCAGCACTGACAGCCACTGGCCTAGATCTGGGTGTAGTTTGTTCTGTTCATGGAGGGATGACTCATTCTCTCATTCCTCCTCATCACTGCAAATTTCAGCAAATATATGCCCGGGCCTACAGCTCTTACATGTGTGTGTGTGATATTTCAACTAAGTTATAGTGTAACTTTTGTCAATCAAAGGTACTTTGAGCATAACTGAAGTACAGTATATGAAATCCTGTTAAGCTATTGTTCTTCTTCTCTGACTGTTTGGATTGTACGTGAAGCCTTCTTTGGGAAGATTTACGTACATACATAAACAAAAGTCATTTTTATTATTCAAATTAGCTGTGCATATTGAAATATTTTGTCATACCGTGTAAGAAACGAATCGCCCTAAATTATTGAGAGTATTCAAATCATGTTATGAAAGCATCGCTGGTAATTTGAACAGCAGAAATTATATTTAATTGATCAAAGTTAGGGTTTTATCGAAATGGCCTCAAACAAATGATTGTAGTTTGTATTTTGGTCACTAAAGATATTAATCATGTGTGATGTCGCTGATAATGTCGCTGATAATGTCACTGATAATATCCTCAAGAAGTATGTGAGATATTACACAAATCATGATTCTCTATGACTGATAATTGAGACAAATTTATTTGATATTCAACATTAACAATTTTTAAAATCTCAAAGTAAAATTATTTTTGTGTGATATGTTGAATTCAAACTTTAAAAAAAAAAAGAATACTCATGTCAACGTTGCTCATGTAAAACTAACTTATTATATTGAAAGATAATTAAAAGTAAATCAAATTTCTCCTTAAGGCTGCTATGACTCTTGGTATTCATATATAAAAATAAAAAGATGTTGATAGTGTATTTGTTATCTGTTTCTCAGTGTCAAAATGCCTCTGCTTTGGACATATATGTATGTTTTTGTGAAGGTTTACATCCCTTTTCAAAAACAAACTTTTATAGGGAACACCCTAAACTAGTGTGTAGCTTTCATTGGTTCTTTTCCCTACATTTAATACCATGTCCTGTAGGTAATTGTTATTATTATTTTTTTATACATAGAAAATGTTTATTCCAAGTGAGATTGAAAGATGTCTTTTTATTATGTCTTGGACATTATGATTCTAATGAGGTAAAGAGTGTCTGTTTATACGATGTGTACTTTATAGTATCACTTTTGCACTAGATGTTTCAATTCAATAACATGATTAGTCAAAAAATAACTTGTGTTGTATTATTTAAATATTTGTATATTATCTGCTATCTTTTATGAAAGGAGCAAAACAAAATTGACAAATTACAGATGAAAAAATGCTTTGAATATGTAAAGTGTACATTGAGCAATTCTGTGTATGTACATGTAGATAAAGTACTAGTGTGTATCGTACTATGATGATAATGTTCTATATATTTAATTGTGCTGCCTACGATTTGAATAGGGGTACTTGAGATGCATTTTTATGTACAGTATGGATGCTTTGATGAATGTCACGTGTTCTGATGCCAAATTGTTACCTTTTTATGGTAATTATTATCGAGGATTTGGGATATCTACTGATTCTTTCACTCAAGAAAAAAAAAATGACTAAATGTCAATAAAACTCTTGCTCTGCTCGCTTCATTTGCCGAGTCTTTTCTGCTTATTTTCATCTATGTACAATATACATTCATTTTTTCTTGTACTTTTGTGTACATTCAAATACAGTTTATCAAGCATACAATTTGTGTACATTTCTTGTAGAAATTGTAGAATATTCTGATAAATCAGATTCTATCTTGCTAGAGTTTTGAAATCCTGCCAATCACTTTTTCAAGTCATCTGATTTTTTTGTTCCCAATTATTTGTCGAACCTAACACATGTTTGGGTTGAAACAGTTGAGTATCTAATTTTCAGTGAGACAAGTGTGATCGAAATCTTTATTGTATTCATTGTTCCTTAAGGTATTCATTCTCAATTAGGTATATATATATTATGAGGTTTAATATGTATTCTGATGTCCAAAAAAATTTGTTTTTATCAAACAAAATCAAGTACATGTATGAAACTGCCCTGTGTGTAAACACTTCTAACTGTAAAATCTACTTTATTTTTTACTATGTACAACTCCCACATATGGTTTTCCTCATGAATAAGAAAAAAATGCAGATGCCTGTTTGGTTATCATTAGAATGATTATTATATATTAGATAATACATCATGAGATCAATAATCAAAAAATGATACATTTTTTAAAATTTCTGTTTGAATCATAGAATTAGCCTTGCATTACCCAAATTAGTTCATAATTGTTGTCATATTTCTGGTCATTGTTTTTGTTTACTGAAATCGTTTGTGTAAAAATCCTGACAATTGACACTTTTGCTAGTTTATTTTCTCAGGTTTTGTAAGTGTTGAACAATTTTCTCTTTGTTTTCTGTGCAAGTAATATGTAAGCATGCAGATTGCACCCCACATTTCAATTAATGAATGATTTTTAACAAGTTTGAAAGATTCTGTATATTTAAACTAAGTTATTTTCTGAACAGGCAGCTACAGTAATGTACAGTACTGGTCTTTTACTCTGTGCTGATATTGTTATGTTTCAGGGTCAAGATGAAATCAAACAATCTACAATCTATATCCATGACCTAAACTTGGCATTACTAATAGTATATTGAGTTTCTCTGTGGACTGAACTAATGTAGGGTTAAATTGAATCCTATGAGAATTCAGTGCATTCTCTTGTCTCATAAAGAGTGTCACTGCTCATATCATTCTGCCTCTCAACTCACAAATAATGTCTTCAGTTCCCTATTCATATGTTGTGTTCATCGCTGTATTATATTTAAGTAGGAAAGATTAAGTACCAAAGATACACTATAGAAGTGACGAACCCAATATGAAATGTGACTAGATCTTCATCTACCCCGTCCTGTAAGTTCTTAAGAACTATTCTTTATAGTCTCCTCCCTTTTTCCTTGCCTATTTCTTCTTTAGACTCGGCAAATCATTTTGTCTGTCTTTTTTTTTTTGAGTTGTCAGTATTCCAATTCTCATGTGTTGTTAACTCAGAATAAATTGTAGCAAAATTTTGAACTTCCTTTATTTTGTGCAAGTCTCTTTGTAATATTAATGTTTTGTGTTGACGGTATGTTTGGATGGTAGTGAACTAAAGAGAGATACAGTGGATCCTCATTATAAGAAAGTCCTCAGGACCATGTCCAAAGTGTTATATCAGGCATCTCTTTGTAATATTAATGTTTTGTGTTGACGGTATGTTTGGATGGTAGTGAACTAAAGAGAGATACAGTGGAACCTCATTATAAGGAAGTCCTCAGGACCATGTCCAAAGTGTTATATCAGGCATCTCTATAAAAACAGGGTTGAAAAACAGAAGAATATTAAGAGCTGGGACCAGTAAAATGACCTTATTATAAAAGGGTTTTGTTGAATAGGAGCTCTTTATGATGAGGTTCCACTGTATAATTGCAATTTTTATGATCGAATGACAGAGGTTGCTACTTTATCTAATGATATCCAAAGTAGTTTCAGTCATGGAACCTATTCTTCCAATGTAAGCAAGCACCCTCATTACATGTACACGTATAGTTTTACAAAACAACTTGAGAAAAATGTCCTAGTTTAAAGGTTGCTAACCATGTATATCGTGTGCCAGAATGAATCACTCAACATAATTTGATATATTGCATGGTGTGTGAGTGAGAAGGGCAGTAAGTTGGTTTTTGCTATATTCAGTTTTTAATACAGACATCTATCTTGGGGTGTGGAAGCTCTTC
This sequence comes from Echinarachnius parma, assembly GCA_037951105.1. Taxonomy (NCBI): domain Eukaryota; kingdom Metazoa; phylum Echinodermata; class Echinoidea; order Clypeasteroida; family Echinarachniidae; genus Echinarachnius; species Echinarachnius parma. The sequence goes on from JBAMJV010006659.1 coordinate 157,495, forward strand.
CATGTGAAGCAAACTATAATGGCTAACTTGGGGAATGGAATATTTATCAATTTTAGAGGAAGCTGTATGATGTGGCTTCTACATGGCTTTAAAACTTGAAACATGATTATATGTCAAGTACAAAAAGTGACTTGGCGCCATGCTCTTTCTCAACCGATGATACAGCATAGCATTTTATGAAGTGTTGGTTTTCCATAAAAAATGGAGCTTCTCAATGTTTGGGCAGGAAAGATCTTTGAATTCTGAGGAGATGGTATGAAGATTTTGGTTTATCTCAAATTTGAGTAAAAGCCCTTCTCACTGAGCTGTCTCTTGCCTTGGCTCTCCTCAAAGAATACATTTATGTCTGTGTGTGGGTGGGTGGGTATTTGTGTAACTGGTGTGTGTGTGTGTGTGTGTGTGCATGTTTCTGGGTGAGTATGTGTTTTACTGTATGGTGTATATACAGTGTAGCCAAAAATTATTTGGACACCTTGAACAAATCACTTAAAACGATTCTAGAACAAATTTCAAAGAAAATGTTGGGTAAAAAGGTGCTTCAAATTCATTGTATGTGTTTATTAGATGCTGCTTCGTTGAAATCAAATATAAGACCATTTTTGAAAAAATTATCAAATAATCGATTTTTGGGGTGTCTAAAATTATTTGGACACTTGGTCTTTGTTAATCTATTTTATTCAAAATGTCAATATGCAAACAGCTTTCTGATTCCATTGACATTCTAAAGATCACATTAATGGTCCTCTGTAAACTACCCAGTAGTATGAATGAAACCACATACTCGTTGACACGCATGAGTGAACAACATGCTAGTTTTTCAAGCAACAAGATGAGAGAGAGATGTATGGTGTATGTAATGTATGTATGTGTGTGTGTATGTGTGTGTGTGTGTGTGTGTGCGTGTTTGTTTGTTCTCACGCCGGCATTCTTGTGGGGTCTCATGTGGGTACAATAAAATACTTGAGGGGAATAAATTATAGACCCTACTAAGGAAATCGGCGTATTAGGCTTCATAAAGTTATTTGACAAAATCCTGTACCTGTACCCCATAAGTGATACTTGAGGAGATTTTTTTATTATCTAGACACACCCATACACTCGGAAGGTTGATTTTGTAAATAGTGCTAGTTTGTAGCAGCACTCCTCCAGCTTGTAGTAGCACAAGTACCCCACAAGTATGCCCATGTGTTTCTGTCTGAGTCATTTTTGCGTCTGCGTGCTTGAGCTAGGTGGGTGCGTGTGTGGGTATTTGTGTGTATTTGTGTTTGTGTGCAGGCGCGCCGGAAGCAGTTTTGGATTGGGGGGGCAAAACCCCAAGGGGGCTCACAATTTGTGTGTGTAGGGGCTCATGCCCAACCACACTCTGGGTTGCCAACTTTGAGCCAGATGTGAGAGCGAGACATTGCGAGGGAGCGAAGCGACTGAGCGGGGGGGGGGGGGGGGGGGTGAGGGTGTGGGAGGGGGTGTCCTCCTCCCACGGTAGGGAGCTTTTGCATTTTTGGACTTGAAATTGTGCAATCTGGTGCATACCTAGATAGGAAATTTGGCTGTATTTGGGAAAGCGTGATATGATTTGATCGACCAGAAAGTTTTAATATATTTGTCACGTAGAAAACAAATAATTGACACACTAATAAATATGTACCCCAAAACACACACACAACAATATAAACCATAATTATTCAACATTATGTATGATCCAACAACACACTGCCAATAATGAGTCCCGAGGGAGCGAAGCCCCTGAGGGCTGGGGCAGGGAGGGAGGGGGAGGGTTTGGGAGGGGGTATCCCCCTCCCACGGTAAGAACGATTTTGCATTTATGGACTTGAAATTGTGCAATCTGGTGCATACCTAGATAGGAAATTCGGGCTTAAGATTAACTGTATCTGGGAAAGCGTGTTATGATTTGATATATTTTTCACGAAGAAAACAAATAATTGACGCACTAATAAATATGCACCCAAACTCACACATAAATATTGTATTTAGTGTCATACACAGTTCCAACATAAACCATATGGCGCATGTATGATCCAACAACATGGCCTACAGCCAATAATAAATCCTGAGGGAGCGAAGCGACCGAGGGCTTGGGCAGAGCCAGAGGGGTGGGTCTGGGAGGGGGAATCCCCCTCCCACGGGGAAGATTGAAATGGTGCAAGTTGGTGCACTTCATGCCCTACCTGTGAGGGAAATTTAGAATCCGAGTTAAACAAAAAAAGAATAAGATGTCTATGCTCTCATCAGATGTTTACAACAAACTGAGATAATCTGTTCGCGCGCGAAGCGCGCAGCGAAAATTGTAAATGGATGTATAAGCTAGTTTTTGAACGTTAGCTCATACATTTGATTTTGTCTTTCCCACTTCTTTTGGGGAGAGGGGGGGGGGGGGGGGCTTTTGGGGGGGGGGGCAAAATTGCGTTTTTTTGCCCCCCCACTTCCGGCGCTTATGTTTGTGTGAGTATGCGTGCGTGCGTGTGTGCGTGTTTGTGTCTGTGTGTGTGTGTGTGTGCGGTGTTTGTCATGATTGTGTGCGGGAGGAAATAATTACTAGTACATGACAGCGTCGGGACCGTAAGGCCTTTTCGCATGTGTGAACGACAACGCCGTTCCTGTGCTCTGACGATGACCCGCTTTTAGTCAACGCGCGTTCACAATGACGTCATTAACGTCACATGTTTTGTGCCTCATACTCCCTCCCGCACACTAACATGAAAAAAACCAACACACACACACGCACGCACACACATGCAAATACACACAAACACTCGCAAACACACACACACACAAACACACACACACACGCAGACACAAACAAATACACGCAAACACACATAACCAAACACGCATACACACACACAACATAGACGCAGAAACACATACACCCTCACACATTCCCACACAAACAAGAGTACAAACACACGCACATACGCACACACATACACACACACCCACACACACACACACACACACACACCCACACACACACACACACACACACACACACACACACACACACACACACACACACACACACACACACACGCGCGCGCGCGCGCACTCACATAAACACAAATACACACAAACACGTGTGCACACAAACACCCACACACACACGTACCCACATACAATCACACATACATAAACACACACACAAACAAACACACGCACAAACACACGCGCATACACATACATACACATACACCTTTTTTTTAAAGTGATTTCCTCCAAATTGTATACATATAACATATAACATTTACAAATGATGTCCATCTTATTCATAAACAGAGAATAGAACAATTACAGTTCTAATGAAAGAAAATAGAAATAATTACTTTACATATAAACAATTACAAATCAACTGTATATTAAATTCACTGACTCCATGGAATAAGCATAATGGAGGTTATAACAAGAGATAGAAGGAACAAGACGATATACATGATTAAATGCGTCTGTGTGTGATTTGCATGCGAAGTGGGGAGAGAAGAAAATGCAGAGCAGTTACACAATTACCCGATTTGGACACTTAGGAGTGGAATTTCGGAAAACTTGTTGCATATCCAATTAAAAATATAGGTTTTGTACTTTCATTTGGTAGTAAAAACTCACTTTTGGTATGTTATGCCCTATAAGGGCCATTTTCTCGCGTCTCGGCCCATATAAAATCTGTCCCCAATTACAAAAAGATTCACCAAACAAATCCAAATAATTTCAATACATTCAATAATCCTATGTGAAATAGGATCAAATACCTTCTCAAAAATCAACGGCGCCTAAAAATCCAACAGATCTATTCAATGAATAAAAAACCATATCGTCTATTAAAGGGATAGTTGAGTATTGGTCAAACTTAACTTTAGTAACCAAAACCTGCACCATTACGGTACAAAATAATAGTTATAACTTCACCATGCTCGAAAAGTATACACAATTACAAACGACTAAGTAAAACCCCTGTTTATTTAAAAAGAGCCGTTACAACTCAAGAGGGCGCTCTCTAAAAAAATAATTGGTTTTAGCCATTTTCATACAAAATTGTGCATTTAATGTTTTGTTAAAATAGTGATTCAATAGAGATATCATCAACAACTTTTTAAAAACCTATTCATATTTGTTTCAAAGTACGGTCTTTAAGCATTTTTAAATATTTTTTTAAAAAGTCAAAATATCCCCCTGGTGAAGAATTTTTTAATACAAATATGTTTATGGACATTTGATGGACAACCGATTTTGTTCAAATAAAGTTTATTCTGTCATTAAAATTGTATGTTCTTTCGAATTTGACAGTCAGTTTTTCATTATCTCACAAACAAATATTTCGTGAAGTGCCCCCCTATACCAACACTCAACTATCCCTTTAAACCATAGACATAATAGCATGGACAGTCATCGACTTAAAACACATTCATTCACCTGTATAGAATACAAAGATATCGCCATGATACCGATGCTTGGTTACTCCCTTTGATCGTATCATCGTCGCCTCCTTGACGACTGAGGGCAGTCAAGCTTTAAACACAATTTTGATAAAAGTTACATTTTCAGAAGAACTTGAGCAAGCCGGGTCTTTGAATTGACTTTTTATGAACAAAAATGACAAGAAATATGATCGCATTTCTAAAAATGTACTATCCGTCAAAAACTTAATTTGAAAGGTTTCCGCATTTTTTTCCAGAAAAATATTGACATGACATGATTGACTACATTGGACGCTGTAAGTGTGCGGGAGTTTGTGAATGCATAATTTGATATTCCCCTTTTCCCAAAATGTAACATTTATGAGTTGCTAATCCCGAAACCTGTGACCTATAATAGCATTCATGAATTAAAAAAAAGACATGCATCAGCATAAAACACTCGGCGATAAGGAGAAACTACTCAATCATGTCTTAGCGAGCTCATTGTCTGGTGGAATGCAAATAATTTGGTCAAAAATTGGGTCAAAGAGACAAAATTCGGTGATTGTCCATACTGGTATGTCTATGATTAAAGGCATATATGCGTGGGTTATTAGACGCGTGGATCCATCTTGCGCACTTTTACGCACGGTACGTAATCCCCATTGGCTCAGTTATAAGTAGCGATCGCAAACTGTCCCACTTCCGAATACCCGAGTAAAAAATGCATCAAAAATAGTCGCGTTCGGAATGTTTGTACTAGTCGAATGGAGATCCATCAGAGATGTTTACGAGCGAAAATATCACGTAACACGCTTAACCGCAACCGACTTCAAAGCGCCGCCGTTTGATGCCTAGGTGATAGCGTGAGAAATTTGTTTGCTGCATGCAATTTCATAAGAAGGCCTTTGTTCAGATATTTCGAAGCACCTCTCTTCGATCGATCCAACACATATCGTGAGTTTACCTCGAGAGATTATGGTGGAGTCGAGTTGGAATTTGCTGACTACCCTTTATAACCCACGCATATATGCCTTTAAACGTACTGCCTCTCCTATATTTCTATTTTTAATATATACCACAAGATCATAATGGATTATTTCCCTTCTTTCATTCTCTTTGCCAAAACTTTCGAGACAAGCTCGCAAACAAAACCTATATATACAAGGTGGCCCCAAAAAACGGAACGGGGCACTTCCCAAAATATAGTAACAAAATAATTATGTCCAGCGGATAGGGTATCTTTTCCAATGAAAAACGATACCAAGAACAGTAATTTGGGTCGTGTCGTTTTTGTTTTATACGGCGCTCTGAGTGACACCATGTCAGGTTCCCAGTTTTGCCAATTTTTGCCAAGTCAGTGCCTGATAAATCGCACAATTCGCACTTACTGCCCGTCATAGCATCGAACAACGAGCAATACGCGCGGTATTGTTATTGTGCATTCACCTGTGTGCCGAGAGAATGGGAATGGTTGTTCGATGCTATGACGGACAGGAAGTGCGATTTATCAGGCACTGTCTTGGTAAAACTGGGGGAAAATGGGAACCTGACATGGTTGTATAATTACAATACATGCTTGTATAATTACAATACACGCTCCTCATCATTAATACATTTGCCCAGACCCAGAACTTTGTCATACCGGGGTCATACCAACATAATATTCGTTTTGCAGGCCCCCAAAAATGGAATGATTTATCTAGTGATATAAGAAATGCACCATCTGTGAATTGATAAGATTGAAGAAAAAATTATATTCCTGTTTATAGTTAAGTGAGGGTTTTGAATTTTTGATTAATTTATTAGTGTAAACAAATTCTCTTTATAAGATGATTAGATTGATCAACCGTTATTCTTGTTGATATACACATTGTATTGTTGCCTTGTTGTAATTTCTCGTGTTTTTCTTTTGTCTCGTTTCTTCTGGCTGCCTAGCCTTTGTTCTCTTGTTTTGCCTCTAGTCCTTTCGTGATGTGTTGTCTGTTACCCAGTTGTTACCTATAAGGTTCTTGATAATGTTTTTTTGTTAATTAGGTGCTCTCGATTCAAGCTGTGCTTTCAGAGATGTTCACCTCCAATTATATTGTTGCAAATTTTGTTAATGTATGTTATTGAAAATATTTGGAAATAAAAATGTTATATTGTTACTCAGAGCGCCCTATAAAACAAAAAAACTACACGACCAAAATTACTGTTCTTGATATCGTTTTTCATTGGAAAAGATACCCTATCCGATGGACATTTGAGCTCGCAGAGAAGTTGGGCGGGCTCCGTTTTTGATTTGTGACGGCCCCTTTAGGGCGCCTTATCCCGAATCGGAGCATTTGTGACCTACCTGCATTTTATCTAAAGAGATCAAGATTTGTCCATTATAATTATAGGTTTTTTCTATTTTTTATAAACTAGATTAGGATATAGGATAGTAAAGTAAGATCATATCTGATGATAGCTCGACCAAGACAAGTATTACGTTATAGTGCATTCTTTATTTTTTATTAACAAATTCGAAATTATCCATGGATTTACTGTTTGTTTTGGAAACGACGGAGTGTGTGCAAAATTATGTTTCACACTGGCACATCTTATATACATTGGCTAAATGTCGTCGCAGAGGGTGCTAAACTTTTGAGCTGCCATAAAAATACAATTAGTATTTGCATGCATCGCTTACGTGTACAGTATTTTGGTGATTGTCAACAAGAGACGAATGGACTCGATATATTGCACATTTCTCCGAATTATGATAGTTTCTGAACTTATAACGATACACGCAGGAACATTAAAACAAGGGAATGGTGCACATCAACAAAGCAAGAGCGACCAAGACCTGATTTGTTCGTAGTCTGTATGTATAAGACGAGGCACTCGCCACATTCGTACGAGAATTTAGAGTTCAATAGGCGGGCAGGGCTGGCATTGACAGTCGACAACATGATCTCGTCCCGCCGGGGCAGCCGCCCACTGGGGCAGACGCTATTCCTCGCTATTACGCTAATTGTTTTTATATACGGAATATACACGTACTTTCAGCTGAGAACACTTCTGGAGGAATCTTCACATAAAAACATGAAATATCAACAGCAGCAGGACTCGTTAACAGCTCAATTACAAGGTGAACATCAATTATATATTAATTTGGTCAATAATAAACATGAAAGACATTCATTAAATAATTTTAGTAAAATGGTTATCGCACTATCGAGTATCGTATCGGTTATTTTGGTGTGTTGTTGTTGTTGATGCAAACACATACGGCAGTCACCAGCACCCAATACTAGTTCACTAATTAAGATAAGACAGTACAACGTCTAGTCGTCGACTGAATAAAAGAGTGTCCACACAAGTGATGGAATGTGGATGATGTCATTATTGAAGGAACAAATTAAAAACAAATATCCGAAAAGATGTATTGCATGGCTATAAGTATAATCAAAGACATGGTACCCAATTTGAGAGTTCAGTTGGCCTGAATAAATGAAGCGCGCATCCGTGGATGAAAAGAAAACGGCAAGAGTTCGATGAGATGGTGAAGATGAAGAACGCAAAAGCGAGTGGATAAAAGGCGATAGTCGATTCCGTTCCATCGATGAACAAGCACGCACGATGTGGTTGCGATGATCTCCGGTGCGTTGCCATGGAGAGAAGCTAGCCTGAACGTTGTGCTATAAATGTGTCCATGTAGATGTAGTTGAAATGATGATCGAAAGAAGTGTTGAAGAAGTCGAGGATGATGTTTTACGTCCCATATCGGTTGGCTTACTCTCCATTGATGTGATGAAATCAAGAAATGGTTGACGACCATGTGGGTTGAATGGTAACCCACATGGTGATGATGAGGAGGAGCGAAGTGAAAGAAATGTTGCTCTGATGGAAGTCAGTGGAAGAGTGAAGAAAGCATGTTTTGCCACGAGTGAGTGTGCATGCGAAACACGAGGTGCAGTGTTGGAACAAAGAGATGTTTAAATCTGAGTGAAGTAAAAACAAGACCATGCAGTGAGGCAGGAAACGACTTCCAGTGTTATGTAACAGACTGGGGTAGCGTTTCATTGCTTTATTTTGCTTTCTTGCATAACATTTTAACAACATTAATTAATTGCTTGGTATTTTGTCCTTGCAGTTGTGTATGAGCACAGAGCCAGGTTGGAGAAGGCACTGCAAGTTGCCAAGGGAGAACAGAAGAAGAGCAAAGATGGTAAGTGCGAGTTACAATGCAGAGTTACGTGATCATAATATAGGAAAGACTCCCTGGCTAACAGTGTAGTTGAGCATGCTCTGCTTGATCCATAACTTTCTATTTTCCCAGCTTCACACAGCATTACATCTACCATCATTGTAAATGGTCCTTCATAGGTCTTTGGTAGGACCATTTACTCAGCTGTGTGCAATATTCTTACTGGAGATCTGTTGAACTACCAAATGAGAGAAGAGAACAACTACCAATTCCATGTCTGGATTGAGACTTTTTTATTTATTTATTTTACAAAATTTCATTTTAACACTGATAAATTGTACTTAGGATTGGAGGAATATGATGGACTGAAAATTATGTGAGATTGTGTGCACATAACTTCTTATTAAAATATGGACAGTGCATTTCATGATCATTTAGTATACATACAACTACCTTATTTCACAGTATCCTCTTTTATTTAATGCAGTCTATATTACAAGAAACAATTTGCAACTGCATGTTGTGTATAATGTAAGAGATTTTTTCGTTTAGCAAAATCTAATTTTGAACTATTTTTGTTCTTTTTTATATCTTTTTCAGTGTATGATCAAAAGATTGATGATGCCAAGGTAAGAACTGCTTGTAATGTTGTCCTCCATTAAACCTTACAATGCCAACATACTTGAACTGTTCAGTATGGAAGCTCTGCATCAAGTATTCCCCCATTCAATCTTGCAATGCCAATGCCAATAGTCTTTTACTAAAGAGCTTCATCATATAATCCTCAACTTGTGACAGACTTGTACTGTGCAGTATAGAATTTCATTCTCGGATGTCTCCTTAAAGGAGAGAAACCATACATTAAACTTTACACATGTATGGGAATACACATTTAATTTTGTTTTAGATGTTCATTTTGTACAGTCTTTCTGGTATTTTCTTTATTTAATGTACCCCAAATTGAACAATTGAATATTACAGCATCTTTTTTAGTGCCCCAAATCATATTTCAGAAATGAAACAAGACCTGGCTATGGACACAGTGTAATGTTCAGTAATGTTCTGAGTAACTGTAGAGCGAGTTACTTTTAATACTTATGCACCCTGTAGTTTAATCACATTGTGATATTTGTTTTCCTACATTTTCTGCAGCAAGAGCATGAAAACAGATATAATTCTCTACATATTCAACATAAAATGTTGAGGGTAAGTATACAACATTTTTACTACATAGTACACAAGCTGAATTAGTATCTAATTGTCAGTTGTCAGTCAAAATGTAGTGCAAAAAATAAAGTAATTAACAATGACATGTTTTATGCAAATTTACTTAAATTATGATTTTTATTTGGTTTAGATTTACCATTGCAGTGTAATGACATGCAGGGAAAATGTACAGATTGAAACAAAAATACCAATTGCTACAAGAGTCAACATTTAGCTACAGATAGAAGACCACTTTACTGGTTGATTTTCTTTAGAGTGACAGTGACATCTGGGCAATTCCATATAACGGCATGACATTGCAGACAATTTCTACTATTCTTTTTGTCCTCCCTGCCACAAAACTTCTTGGTGAATAATATTTTCTACCCATACCAGCGCCTACCGATGAAGGCAAAGTTTTGTCTATTTTTACCCTTTAAAATATTTTCCAAAGCACCCTCTTTGAACAGTTATTTATGTGCAATATATAGCAGCATGGTAAAAACTGGTTATGTTTTCTGGTAGAGGAGAGTTTACTTTTTTATTTGACATGTATCTTATTAGGCCTACACAAAAATTAAATGGTGGGGTCAATGTCCTGTTTCATTTGGAATTGCCCATCTATGATATAATGTATGCCAGGAAACAAAGAAAAGAATAAGAAACTGCAGGGGATATGGGGACAGTTGGGGTACATTGGTTTGCTCCCTTTGTCTTTCAATACAAAGGTCGAGGGTTCAATTCCCATAGTATGTGTGTCTTTCACCAAGGCTTTTTATCAACTGTTGCTGTGCTTAATCCATGATATAGAATAGAGTTTCTAGAAAGATGCAACATGTAATAATAATACTAATATACACTATTTATAAAGCGCCTATCACGATTGATAATCATCTCTACGCGCCTTACAATTATATACAAATGATCATCATTTGAATTTGACATGATGGACTTTGCTCTACAGTCGCAGTTTGATGACATGCAAGAGGACACAGATAAGCTGAAGGAGACGAATCGGGAGCTGCAAGTGAATATGGAACAACAGAAGAATGACCATGAGGACGAACAAGCAAAGATGCATGAAGATGCAAAGAAGAGAACGGAACAGTTACAATGTGAGTAGGATCATATATATGGGCAATTCCGTATGAGAGAAGGCAAAAACACCACATCTCAAAGTTGAGCAATCTTCCCTAAATCAAACTGTTATCAATAGAGGAAAACTTGAATTTTAGGAAACTGAAAACCGTTTGTATATAGCTTGATTGGTTTTTCAAATATTTCTGCTTGAATTGAAAAGAAATTTATGACCTTTTATTCATAAATCAGCTTCATTTTGTGAAAATAAAGTGAATCTTTTAATTCAATGACTGTTTCTGCTCATTTTCTCATATTTTCCATACGATGTTGTAACAAACACAAATTGTAAAGCATGGGCAGTAACTTCATTGCATATTTTTTTGAGAATTTTTTTAAATCTATGCACATTTGATCGTAATTCCGTTACGATAAAACGATTTAAGTTTTTCTCAATATCTTATTACTTGTTCTTTAGTCATGTCATTGTGAATTCTCTTCCTTCACCATAGTCCTAAGAACTTCCAACATAATTTTCTGAAATAATGTCATTACTTTTTCCAAAAATGGCGTAACAGTATTAGTAATTCCGTTACGTAACGGAATTACATGCACATGGTTTGTAAGGTATTGAATGATATTGCTGAAAATAACATTTTTTCTTGTTCTGAATGTAGAAATACCCTTTAAATAGCATGAACTGAGGCCATGTAGACAATAAGTCATTATACATACAGTACATGTACTGTACAATGTTACTTTATCTGACTCATTACCTCACATGCTTCATATTGCATCAATGGTGATTTAACTAAATTGATACACGATAGATAGTTTCTCTAATTTCTCCACGAACATAATAGAGATGATAATGTTCTATCATTAAATTAGTTTCCAGCAAGACCCACTTGACTGAAATTATGAAGATGCAGCAGATTCATGTTTGTACTTTAGAAAGGGAAAAACGAAAACAATAACAAAAATTTAAAAATATCCAGTAATTAGTATGACACTGGTTCTACATTTATTTTCTCACATTAATTTACATTGATGTATTTTAAGATATAAATCATACCTTCAACTTTCAAGGAGATTTAATATTAATAATTTTGTATGTAGATTTGAATATCATTGATCAGTTAAGGGCTCATAACTCACCATTAATTATGTAAATTTGTATTAAACTGAAGCATATAAAATAAAACATAAATACAGAATAGGCTTCAAGATATTCAACACTATACATAATACAGGCTAAGATATGTTTTATTCATTATCATAAAGTCAGAATTCATTGAGTGTTCAGTGTGCTTCTGTATGCAGATCAAAGAAGATGTACAAAGTATTTGCATTTTCAAATGGGAATTCCTAAAGGTGTCTTTCATTTTTTGCAATTTGATTTTTATATTTTATATGCCAACTTTTTGTATTTGGATCATACATGTTTATATCCGTACATGTATTTCATGAAATGAATGAAAACGCATTCTAAATTGATTTGAGAGTAAATTAAGATCACTTTAGGATGAATTTTTAAAAGAATAATTTTAGAATATAACAAGAGTTTATATAACAAATCTCGATTTGTTTGTACTTCTGTTACGCCGCACACACATAAATTCAGGACTTGTTCTGGTCCTTATCTAAGAGTTTAACAATGCATACATTGTTTAACAATGCATACAAATTAACAATGCATACAAATTCTTTACTATAGACTGTACGCAGAAAAATGTAACCAAGAAATTGCATTTTCATGGGTGGATTCATGGGTGGATTTCACAGGCGTAATTCCGTTACAGTGACATTCGTTTGTCTTAAGGTAATTTCAGAGGTTAAAATAGATCTTTCTGGAAAAAAGATGTACCAAATTCAAGTTTGTAACTTAAATGATAAGTTTTTATTACCAATGAAGAATTTTTTGTGGTAGCTTTTGCAGAAAATCATTACAAAGTTAGTGTTGAATAAAAGACCCCTTTCCGTTATGATTGTATTTTGGTCTCCTGACGCTACAGTGTTATAGATTTGTACCTCTAGTACCCCTGCCAGTTATTAAAGTTGTAAAAACTGTGGAAGTGAAAGGAATTTTAAATATGATTAAGAAAACAGAGCTAAAAATCACTTATATGTCATTCTGTAACAGTGGAATTGCCCATTCACAATGCATTTCCATTCACACAGATTTCCAATATTCAGGAAGTTTACGAGGCTTTATAGCATTGAAAGTTGAATTATTTGACCTGTTTGTGATTTTAAATTGTTTAAATGTTTCTTGATATTGATGATGTGCAGTTCTTTAGCATGTCACATGATGTAGGTACTTTTTTTTTTTTTTTAGTTTTTTTTTTTTCACAATTTAACCATTTTTCTTGAAGTAAAGGAAAAATTAAAAAATGTTGCTATTTTTTACTTCAAATATGGTTATTATTGTCAAATTATTGATTTTTGAAAAGTATTGAAGCTAAAATGTGAATTTGTTGTTGTTCATGTACCGATTTGTGGAAAAGTTGATCCCACTGCTCAAGTTGTGTAATTCCGTTACACACTTTAGTGGACATAGTTTCTAGGATTTTTCTTTCATTTAATTGATGCAATCCTTTTTCATTTCTTGCCTACTAATATGAAGCTGAAAATAAACCGAAATAAAGCTGGAGTTTAGCAATATTTTTTTCAAATTTCACTCTTATTTGTATTTTGGCCATATTTTCATTTGTTTTACACATAACAAGTTCAAAAATTGCTTTACAGATATGTCAAATTATGGTTTATATTCAAGTGCTAGATAGCCTTGATGTTTGCATTAGCATGTAAGAAAAGTTGAGTGCAAAATAATTGAGTTTTCCTTGTAACTTTCAGAGATGTAATTCCGTTACAAATTTGTGTAATTCCGTTACAGTGGTCTTTTTTCAAAAAAGTGAATTTGTGAACTTATCATTGTGTTGTTTATGCACGTACTTGTTCCAAAATGAAGTTGACATTATCAAGATAGAAAAAATACATAAAATCAGTTTCAAAGTGTCTTATATTTCAGAGAAACTCAACGCAAACTTGTAGCAAAAAAAAAACTCCATTCTCCGGTAATTCCGTTACGGTCACACATATTGGTCTAGTGTGCAACAACACATGGAAGATATAAAACCATTTCCCTATCATGTTGTAGCCTGGTTACCCGTGCAACTTATATAAGTATCAAAATTTACTTAAGTCACGAGAATATTGCGCAGGGAATGAAATAATGAGCAAAAAACGTCTCTGAATGTAATTCCGTTATGGTGGAATTGCCCATATACAAGAAAAACATTTATTTGATGGTAATGATTAGGGCCTGGGAATAAATATTCAAATATTCAAATAATTAAGATAGCTCAAATAGCTGAACAGTTGTTTGTATTTGAATATGACCTTTTTTACTATCCGGATATCTGAATACCATAGTTATGTTTATATGTTTTTGTATGTCTAATATAAATATTAAAGCCATAGGACAGTATTTTGAAAAATTATGAAAATCCACTCTATTGGCCAAACAAATTGATCAACATGGTTGAAATGGTATAAAAGAGCATTTATGTGGTAAAATATGAACCATAATATCGTAAAAATGTGGACAAATAAGGAAAATTCCATGCGCCACCACTGAGCGAAAAATTATCAGCTTAAACGCTCGGCTAGATAGTCGATTGGCTAGCGGATCTGCCCCACGTGGCGAGGTTTGCATATACACATGCTTTGCATATTATGAAATGTGCGGGTGAACATTTTAAAATACAACCGTCGGCAATATCGATCTGTAACAGATCATTTTCTAAATTTGCAATTATATCGATTAGTAGGCGGATTCTTGGCCAAATATATCAGCAATCAGAGGCTTGTATAAAGAACAGTAAAAAGTCATCAATAAAATGAATGATCCTGATAATAAATTTTATTGCAAGTAGCTATGCCATATGTGATCTGGGCCCCGTTGCAGAAAGAGATACAATCGATTGTAAGTTGCAATTAATCGTAAGTCAGATCACGTGTTCTAGATGCGCAAATCCGATTGGTTAAAACAAGTAAATTTTCTGACTTACGATCAATCGTAACTTACAATCGATTGTATCTCTTTCTGCAACGGGGCCCTGGAATGATCTTTACTGACACCTTTTACCTTGAGTGTGATAACTGTGATAAGTATAATGACTATTTGTTTCACATGTTTGGGTATAATGTTTGCTCAGACTCCATTGGTCTGCCTGCTTTTGCCTGGGTGAGCTAATATTTACACTAGTACATGTATAGAGAGGGCCACAGATGGTTTGATTTATATGTTACAACTGACAATATAAGTGGTTGGAAATAAACATTGGAAGTTGCCTGTTTGTAAGATGTTACTTTGGCAGGGCTAAAAATATACACTGGCCTACTGGTCTGCTGGCCCAGGGCCACTAAAAAACATTGTAAGTTGCTGGTTTCTGAGATGTTACTTTGGTATGGCTCTAAATTAGCACTAGCTTGAAATTACCACTGGATCGGACCCACTAAAAATAAGCTTTGGCCACCAATATGTACTTGATTCTAATTTTACTTGTCAGAATGGGCAACAATATAAAGCTGATTTTTGTTTTCCTTGGACGGAGCCACTAAAAGAAATTGTAATTTTACCTGCCCAACTGGACAACAAGGAACAAAAAATTACTTTATAGCCTTGTTTTGGGGGAAGTCCTGTTAATTCAGAGTTAAACATAACATAATACATAGGAAACATGATAAGTACTTCATTCCTTTATATGATTTGTGTATATTTTATGTTTAATGCAATATGATAGTTTACCCGATATCATATTGTTTACTAATTGGGTTCAAACAGCACACTAGCTGACGCAGACTACCTAAGACAGGTTAAAGAGGAGCTAAATGCTGGCTTGTTGGCCTACTGGTACGGATGAGAGCATAAATCATGTCACTTAGAACTAGTCACATATATTTTCTCTTGGGTATCATTGCATCATTGAAATAATCAATCTCTTTGAGACCACTGTTCTCTACTACTGCCCACAGGAGGTGGCCATGTTTTTTCAAACAGTCCATGCTCAAACGACATTGCAGCAGACTCTATAAAATCAGGTCTCTACAGCTGACGCAGCAGTAAATGCAACAACTGAGGTTATGTAACCCAGTTTTGTTTCTTCTGCTGCAACGTCTTTTGAGCACGCAATGTTTCAAAACATAAGAATAGAAGTCTGGACAAACAATCTTTGATATTGCAATTATTATTGATGCAATGATTATTGCTGTCATCAGTACCAAGAAGTCAAAAGGCAGTGTTTAGCTCCTCGTCAAAGGCCATACAGGCTGTCTTCTTTAACTGCTGTTGCTTTGAATGATAATTTGTTTGCTTGATTTGGCTTGTACTACTAGCACAACTAGCTGACACGCAAGACGTGTTGGACCAGGTCAGAGGGCAGCATCAGCAGGCGGTATACAACCTCAGGCAAATGCAGGTAAACAACCATCATATTTTATAGACTTTCGTTTAAAATACTTTGCTTATCCGGTTACCCTTTAATTTCAGAAATTTCCTGAAATGCACTACTTTGATGAAGTTATTTTAACCCGTTCACTACGATATTCTGAAATCCCCATGGACTTTGTATATAGCCCACCCGGTTCCCGTAAGCAACGGGTTAATGAATGGGACTGTAATTATAATGTAATTGGCTGTCAAATTTGAATAAAGTTGATTTGTGTTCAATATTTCAGCCATTTTCAATCAATTTTTCTCACCTTTCATCAGTTACCAACTTGAAATTATTCTTTTGAAGGGCCCTATATAGGCCGACTGATATATCCCTTCACTACTCAACCCATGTAAGAGCTCAAACAGTAACTGTAAACATTATTCTCTTTTATCCCTTACAAACATTTAAAAAATATATTTTACCATCTCAATCATGATGTTTCAACAATATTCAGTTGGGCCAATATGCATGCTTTTGAAAACATGCAAAGAACAACATAGGCTTATTTGTTTTAGTATCATTATTAGATATTAGATAGATGTCCAAAATCTTGCAAAGAGTTGCTAATTCATGAACAGTGAAATTAATCACCGAAACTTACGGACCTTGGTGTTTGCGAATGCGTCAATTCTGTACGCGAATATGTTTAGGTGTCCTAGACAATGGAATTCATATAAATAACTAGTCTTCTTCTGCAGACCCATTAACACATAATTTAGTATGATGATGCATCTTCAAATTATAAAATGTTTCTGAACTTGTTTGTGGAATGGACAACTAAAACTATTATTTTTCATTTATAGGGTGTTGGTTCCCTTTAAGATGGAAAATACAGGTTTTTATTATTGTTTACCTTCTTTATTACTGGTTTTCAAAATGAATAATATTTGTATAAGAAAGAAAAAGAGCCACCCATTTAAAGTTTGTCATGCTGTTTAAAGTGTTATTATTTAATCATCTTGGATAAACATGTAGACTCAATATTTGTGAAACTTTTCAGGGGGTAATTACATAAAGTTTGGGCAATATGAGCAAAACTTTTTTCTCCATTATATGACTGGGCGAGGGTGATAGGATGACAAATCAAGTTCTCTAATTAGAGCAAATATTTATAGAAGGATTATGAACAGTAAGTAATACTATCAAACATGATAAATTAATGCAAGATTATGGAAGCATTCATATGCCAACAATTACATCTTAAACACAATGAGAGACTGAACACAGATTCACATTTTCCAATAGGATAAACTAAATAAGTTATGCGTGACATACATCTTTTGAACTTGACATCCCGAAAAGGAGGCTATTACAAATTCAAGGTGAAACATCACAAATGCATCAATTTATCATTAGGGTTTTGTTTCTGTCTATAAAGTTGCTAGTCTTTCCATTTTTATGGAGAGAAAATGATTCAGATCGGCATATATTTTACATCCTAGTTATTACACCAAGCTAACTGCATTTTCTAACTGAATGAACCTGTGTGCCATATACAGCAATGGATAATATTGGATCAGTTGAATGAAAACGATAACAAATAGGGAGCAATTCAATCTTACTGCTGTTTAACTTTAGTCTACGCAATTCAGACCGCATGAACGCATGGTTGAGAATGGTGATGCGTTTTCCAATTATATATTTTTTTCTGAAAACATATTTTTGTAAACTTGTTGAAGGAATGGAATACTAAAGATGGTACCTTTCTATAATAAGAATATTATTTTTGGATGGTGGTACCCTTTAATAATTGTTTGTGTATTTGTTTTCAGAATGATGTGGACTTTGCAAAGGGAGAACGAGATCAATATTCAAAGCAGATTGAAGGACTGGTTATGCAGATCAATAATCATCAGGTATGTTTTGAATGTTCAGTCAAACCTGCATTCATGGCCAACCTGCCTATAGTGGCCACCAAAAGAGATCATGGCCAACCTGCTTATAGTGGTCACCAAAAGAGATCATCAGTCAAACCTGCATTCATGGCCAACCTGCCTATATTGGCCACCAAAAGAGATCATTAGTCAAACCTGCATTCATGGCCAACCTGCCTATGATGGCCACCAAAAGAGACCATCAAAAGTGATCCCCCGAAGAGAAAATAATGCTATAGAGCCTGTCTATAGGGGTCTACAGTGTCTACAGTGGCTATTTTTCTTGTTCCCCTTTAATAGATGGTCACTTTACAAAGGTTTGACTGAGCTGCACACACTGATTCTCCACTAAACACAACACACAACACACTGCACTGTAGTATGTGTACATCACGTACCATGGGCCTAAGTACATGTACATGTCTTTCTGATGTGCACACATGAGTGATAACTATTTGCACTCGGCTTTGAATTGCAGGCGAGGGTGTGTACGAATTCGTTGGCGCTAGTAGGCTTATCGCGCTTTCCTTCGCATCATGCTTTGCTCCTGTACACGTTGCGATAGTTGACATTTAGGGGCTCAAAACGTTAAAAAAAATCTTCCGTTTGATGTAATATGATTACCGAGATCGTCATGATTATGATCATGATCATGATCATCACCATCATCAACAACAACAATCTCTTAATGTGTCTACTAAGCCTGCTTGTTTTCTTGTCTCCCATTTTATTGCAGAACAACAATGCCATGCTACAAGCACAAGTGGATGATCTTTCACAGAAGACTTTGCAGTACAAAGTAAGAATGTCTGGTATTTTCTGTAATTGGACAGATGATGTATGTGTTGTATCAAAGTGCACTTTGTTCTAAAAGAAATGAGAAGGATCCAAGAACATATTTATAAATGACTAGAATTAAAGGGTACCACCACCCAAAAATAATATTCTTTTAAATGAAAGGTAAACTCTTTAATAGTCTATTCCATCAACAAGTTCACAAAAATATGTTTACAGAAAGAAAAAAATATAATTGGAAAACGCATCATCATTCTAAAGCATGCATTCATGGGTCTGCATGTACAAAGACTACTTTGCCCAGAGCGAACGAATCGTCCGGGATTCTATTGTCTCCAAACGTACGCAAATGTTTGGCCCGTACGGAACCAGGAAATAATAGTGGTTCCGTAAGTGGTGGTAATGAATTGCTTTGTTTATGAATTACACAACCCTTTGCAAAATGTTGGGTATCTATTTGATTTCACAAAACGGTACCAAAACATATAATTATGTGTTGTTCTTTGACTGTTGGTCCCCTTTAAGTTTTGCCAATGCCATGTACAAATACATGTGTATAGTTTTGTTAAGTTGTATCTGGTATCCCTGCAATGGGTAAGGTAGTGGCATATTTATTGACTGCCTGCAGTCAAACTGCTTAGTGTTTTACTTGGCTATGTCTTCAGTGCCTGTTTTTACAAAGTAATGTATGTATTAAGAATGTTTGCAAAAGTTGTATTAATGTTGTGGTCGTGCATCCCATATCTTAGCAACATATAGATCAGATATCAAGGTACCCCGTACAAAATGATCAAAAGCAACAACAGCTTCCACAGCAGACTGTTCAGGGAGGTCAAGTATTGGTACAGCAGCAGCAGCTACAACAACATGATCGAAAGCAACAACGGCTCCCACAGCAGACAGATCTGGGAGGTCAAGTATTGGTAGAGCAGCAGCGGCAACAACAACATGATCGAAAGCAACAACGGCTTCCACAGCAGACAGATCTGGGAGGTCAAGTATTGCTTAAGCAGCAGCAGCAACAACAACAACAACAACAGAGTAAGTCCGCAGATTCTCAAGTATTTGCAACCATGCCATTTGGACCACAGTCAATTTGTCTGAAATATGTCCTTTTGTGTAAACCCAGTTCTTCAATATTCCTTTGGTGTAAAAATAATTGTGTATATCAACCATTTGCTTTGTCTATATCTCAAAAGTGCCATATAATGGTCAACCAGTAGATTAAGATATCCTCATTCAGGAAATATCAAAATCCTGAATCTTATATTTTAAACAAAATTTGACTATCAGCTAATAAGAGACAAACTACACTGCGACTTAACAGTCGTTTTATGGTGTAAGGTCACAAATGTAATTTCACAAGGTATTAGAAAAACTGGCTGTAGACCAAAAGGCAGAGCACAAGCCCTCAATGGCATCATATTGCTTAATTTTAGAAAGAGTAAATTTATTATGTTATTTAATGTCTTCTTTACAGAGGGTAATCTCCTTAAAGGGATCTAGTAACTTTGTTGACATGTGCAAAAAGTGATGAATGGTTGATGTAATGTATATTGTTGTTATCTCATATGTCCACAGGGTATTGTGTGAAAATTTCAAGTCAAATGGACATTGCATGGCCAAGTAATGAGCGAAAATGCAAAGTGATATATTCAATAACGCACTGCACTCACTTTGTACACAGAAGAAAAACTCGCCCGGAGTTTTTCTTATCTGAATACTTCGATCGTATATATCTTTGTAACGAAAGGGAAATTTGAAAAACCAAAACCTGTCCCATGATTTTATTGTTAATACGAATACAACAAGGTATGAGGGAACCGCGAGAATGAAAAATTAATTTTGAGGATTTGGGCAATGTTACTAAGTCCCTTTTTTTTTTCCTAACAGAAAATTGCATTAGTAGCAGTAATAGTTTCATGAGTACCATATGTAGAAGCACTTGCAGTACCGCTTGAATAGAAATGGTAGATGTGCTAAGGATAAATAAATTCAACTAAATATGTTCAATGTTCTTTTGGCCTTTATTTTCTAAATGTCTAATTCTAAGACTTATTTGCTTTCAATATAACATGTATTCTCTATAAACCCCAGCGTGAGTATTTTCAGGAGCAGTCCAGAATTGAGAAAGTTGAAAAACTTTTCTTTAGCTTATTACAAATGTATTATTCCACAACAGGTTGGGTAATATATGTTATATCTTTTCCTGCAGTCTTCAATCATTTGTTTTAGTGGAAATATTCCATTAAGCATGGTTCTTCTCCCTAATTTGTTTAGTTGCTCAAGGAGGCTTTGATTCGAGACAGGATCAATTGCAACAGCATTTGTTAAAACAGCAGCAAAATCTTCAGCAACAGCAAAACTTACAACCACAGGTAAATGTTCAATTTATATGTTCGGGTATCAAATGAAAACACCTAATTCATTGGGAATTAATCCTTCAGTTAGTAAATGTTATTATGCTGTGCATTATCCAGCTATCATTGCATGTGCAGCTTCGCTAGTGCAATTGATTGCACATGCTTTCTACAGTGAGTTTGCAAGCAACTCGAGTATAGGGAAAGTATGGTAAGGTGACCGTGACGCAATACCAGTGTTGTCCTATCAGAGACATTTGTCATTATTGTACAAAAAAAACACACATTCTTTACTAATGAATATGTGGTAAAACTACTCTAAATGGAAGCATTCTTTATAATTTCATAACTGAATTTAGTAAGACTTAGAACTGATCCTACATTTGTGCTTATCATTTGAGTATTTTGCTAGTCTGCGAAAGGTTAGCAACAAGTTTAACCTATCGTTGAACTTTGCTGAATCCTAACTCACACCCATGACAGATGTGCGATGGGTTTGGATGGTATATGTGGGCTATGGTGAAGGATTAACCATGCAACGCAAGCTTTAGTGAAATCCGCAATAACAACAGCAAGGCAGTGAACATTAAGTTTGTCAGCAATAAGTTGTGGGAAGTTCTTGTCTTGTTTATCATGGTTGTAAATTTGATTAATCAAAACAAGCCTTTTAAAAATATGACAATTTATACAAAAAAATGTATCAAATTAGCTACCACAGGTACCACAACAGCAACAACAACTATATACTGGAAATCAAGTTGGTCAGCCACAAAATGCAGGCAACCAGCCAGACCCCCTGCAGTTGCAGCAGAGGCAGGCATTACTGGAGTTGCAGAATCAGCAACAACAACTGGCCCAACGCCAAGCCTTCAACCAGCAGAGACAACAGGTACCGTACATGTGATTAGGGAATCAATAGAAAAAGATTCAAGTAAATGTGATGCTGATGGTGATTGTTGTTGCTGCTGAATATTAGCGAGTGGTACAGTACATTCAATTTGTGCAATTGTACTTATTGTTGTTTACTTTAGATATTTTGTTGTGTTAGAATTTAGAAATGGTATTCTTATCTTTATTTGTTAAATATTCTTAGCCTATAGTAATGTAATCATTTGCAACTTTAAATAAAACATGTGGAAATGAAACCACCAAACAGACATTTTCCACTAACCTACAACTATTTATATTCTGAATTTTCCATGAAGCTCTCACTTTATAACTAGTTTGATTATTACTATTGCAGGACCAGTTGCCACAAATACCACAGTTGCCTGGACAACAGTTGCCAGGGCAACATCAACAACAGGTGTTTGATAGGCAGCGTCAGGAGATGTTAGTCCAGCGATTTTACCAGGATGGAAAGCCTATTACTAATGTGAGTAGGAAAGCTTTCATCTAAAGTTTTTAATTCAAAATAATGAAATTGATTATGTTCTGTTCTGCAAGGGAATAATTACCAGCATCAATTCAGCAACAGTTGATGGTCAGAGACTGCCAGTTAGCCATTCACTTTTACTGAGATAACAGGATTCTGTGTCTATACTTCAACTTAGTTATCAAAGAAATACTTCATATACTATATTATATACTAAAACTTGTATAGGAAACAAACTGTTGCTATTGATATCTAATATGGTTGATTTGTTGTAGCACAACATAAAACAAAACTTTGAGCAGCGTCCGCCCCAGCCCCAGTTGCCACAGCGACAGAACTTTGAGGCCTTAGGCCAGAGACAACTAGGAGACAAGGTGATATCAATAGGCTGAGTGTGCATGGCAGCAATTCACAACTAACCAACGCTTTCAATGCAACCAATATCATGTTTTGAGCTGTTGTACATGCGTCTTATATCATATCTTTCATCAATGCCTCCATTACCGGAAACGAGAATGTGAATTCAGAGGTTTGGCATTAAAGGGACCTAGAAACTTTGTTGACATGTGCAGGATTGGGGAACTATATAGTGTACATCAGCTAACATTAATATCCTCCTATACTATTCTTACTTGAACCTGTCACATTATTAATGCTATAAACCCATTGCATCTTAACCCCTTCAGGACTGGTCCTGAACATACTCGGGCAGGAGTCTATGGAGAATGCATGTTATAGCAAAGTCCTGAACATACTCGGGCCGGAGTCTATGGAGAATGCATGTTATAGCAAAGTCCTGAACATACTCGGGCAGGAGTCTATGGAGAATGCATGTTATAGCAAAGTCTGTTAGTCCTGAATGGGTTAATATGTGTGTTTGTTATGAACCGTCTGAGTGCCAACATACATGTAGGTTGCAAGAATCCCCTGGACCTAGCACTTCTGACAAGTTTGCATGAACATCCTTATTTCCCATTCATCTAAAACATGTGTACAGAAAGGAGTTAAGCATGGTATAATGTCTGAGTGCCTATACAATTCATTATTGAGTATTCTTGGTATTTTTACTTTTAGAGGAATTCAAGGCCAGATTTAGTTAATTTCTAACGAAATTAGGAGAATAAGACGAATAATTAGCGAAAATTTTATAAAAGTCAGACATGCCTATTTGAACATCGTGCATTAGCAGTCCCTTTGATATTGTTACCAATTGCAACATCATTCGCGATCAACTGGCTGTAGGTTTTGTAAATGAAATTTCACTCATTTCTCATTTTTGTTCCTAAAAACACAAATGACGTCAGGAGCAATTGTGAATGATACCCACAAAATGGAGCAAAGTTCAACCTGTCTAAACTCTTTTGTTGCTCTACCGTTTTTGCTCAGAGCGTCGCTCCAGGTTCATCTCATTCACCCTTCTTTCTCATTCACATTTCTTTTAAGGCTTAGTCGGTCACACCGGTTCCCGACCGTCACCATCAGGTCCCGGTTATGTTTTTTCGGAACCGGGCTCCGAAAAACAAAAACAAATTTGATTAAAACATTTTTTTCTTTTTTTTTCGGAGCACCCGTCGGAACCCGTTGCTAGTTGATCGGAACCCGGTTTATAAAATATCCGTAATGACTCAGTCTTGATTTCTTTCATAGCAAACATCACATTTTTGAGGTGGAATTCCACTTGTAGTATTGTGTGCATTATGGAACAACTCAATAGATCTGATTGAATGAGTATTGTTACTTGAGTGGACCATGGCACTCAGAGGGTTTATCTCATGACCTGTGATGTTGTAGAATAGGTAGAGGTTTCAACCCTCGGGTTACAGTGGGCTCATTGTGGCCCAGATTCACAAAGGAGGTTTGTAGAAGGTTTGTACAAACCATGGACAAACCATGGTCTACAACTATGGAGTGCTGCTCGTATACAAGTAAAACAATTCATAATTTCTAATGATATGACTGTTAGAGCTTGCTAACCAGCACATTTCACCATGTGAGAAGACAAACATTTATTTTGTGCATTTAGTAAATGTGTACCATCAACATTGTTAACAAGTAAGGAGTTTACATGATTTGTAAATCAGTTTACAAATGGCAATCCATAGATGTAGACCATGGTAAAACCATGGTTTGTACAAACCTTCTTTGTGAATTCCACCCAGTATGTCTATGATCTTAACCATTTCACATCGATGCTGCTTGTGATATCAATAACTATTATCCTGTGGCTACAACTTAACCCCTGCTGGCTGTATTACTTTTTGCCTGCCAAACTAAATGCAGGAAGCATACAATTCAAGTACCTTTTGATTATTGGTGATGAGGTCTTTCGATTCACTTATAATTTTTTTCTCAGGTTTAACTTTGCAATTAATCCTTTCATTTATATAAACATATGCTATTTGTTAAACGCATATGTATTTATCACCAGTTATGAAATACACTAAATAGCTATTTTGTGTAATAATGCTATAGCATTCATTTTATCATTTACGAAATCTGTGTAGTGTTTGTGATACATTAACTTCAGACCTGCAGACCAGAAATTATCTGTTTTCCTTGGTGGACATGTTGGGCAATTACACTAAAGGCTAATTTAATATTGATAGCCAATACAAACATTGGGTAGTCCTAAACAAAGACAAACATTAATATGATGTTTATTTTGGGTTGCCCAGTCTAGCAAGTAAGACAGTGCAGAACAAAATTTTGTGACCCGGAGCTCATTTTGGGTGGTCCTGGGCAAGTGTGCCAATGGGTCAGTGCTAATTCAATTAGAAATACCACCCCCCAAAAAAACAAAAACAAACAAACAACAACAACAACAACAAACAAACTAACAAACAAACAAACAGACATTGACATGTAAGTCATGAAGATATGTTGTTTAAATATTGTGGACATGAATATGATAAAGACAACCACTAACTTTCTAGTTGAATGTTTTTTGTTTGTATGTAGGGTGATGGTGATGTGCAGAACCCTGGACTACAGAACAGGGGTGTTCCTGCAGAGGAGGGACACAAGGTGAACCCTAATCCAGACAGCAGTCTAGATAATGAACAGGTAATTTATATTGGTGGATATCCAGAACATTTTCTGTAAGTACCGAGCATAGTAGCTTAGCGGTTAGAGTGTCCGCCTCATGCACGAGAGGTCCCGTCCGGGTTCGAACCCAGACCGGATCATACCAAAGAAAATGGTACCTTCTGCCTTCTAGCCAGGCGCTCAGCATTTATAGAATGGAGAAGTGAAAGTTAATCACACGAGTTACCAGAGGACTGGCCCCCTTCTGTAGCTTTCGCTACATTTAGTAGACATGTGGCCTAGGGCTAATGAATTGTAGATAGGCGCCGCCTTAATGCCAAAATTTGTACGGGAAGGACTTTAACTTTTTCTGTTAGTTCAAACAACATTTGTTGCTATCTCTATCTGATGATTACATACGAATTTGGGTAAAAAGCTGGGTTGGATTCTATGAATGTGATTCTTAACTCATTAAATACTATGAATTTGGTATAACATGTATTCTCCATAGACTCTGTCCTGAGTATTCTCTGGACCAGTCCTAAATGGGCTAGATATTGTGAATGTATTTTGATTTGGCAGGTAATTAATGGCATGGTGTTTGATTGGTTTGTGTGTGTATTCAGGGTGGGCAGCATGCAGTGCCAGACCCGGGAGAGGAGATGGGGCAGAATGCAGTGGATTACCAGGCACAGGAGGTAAACACCTAGTTTATTCAGTCACTCAGCAGACTCGGTCAAATATGCAATGTTTCTCTTGATGGTGATCAACATTGTAGACATTAAAAAGAAGCAGTTGATCGCAAAATAAAAGAAATTTAAAATACATGTAATCAATCAATCGATCAATCGATCGATCAATCAATCAATCATTCAATTGTAGAGATGTAGAACAGTGGAGTAGATTACCAGGCTCAATTTAAATCAAAGTAATTAATAAATCAGATATATCTACAAAGGTGCATCGACATAACCTAGATGATCTTGATTATGTTTTATCATCTCAATAACCAAATTACAATAGCTGGATATTCTTCATTGGAATAGTCTGACTTTATTGAAAAGAAATCCATATTCCATGAGTTGTGGCTACAGCAACAAATATGGTTTTTCCTCCTAATTATTGTCTGTCATTTTAAAGAGTTTACTTGTTTCACTCTCCAGCAAATGAGACTGTTGAGATTCATGTACCAATGCCCATATTCATGAAAGCCTGATAAGCTAGTTATTTGATCAAATTACAATTTTGATGCCGCTAGGCTTAGCTGATATTCACAAAAGGCTGATAGGCTAAATTCGCTATCATAGTTAAGGCCTGACCTAGCCAGACAACCTATCTGTCTAAATTCCACAAGCATTTGGTATTGCACGACATTGTTAGTCGAAATGCGAAAAATTGCAACAATTGATCGGTGGTGCGGACTAATTGAAATCTATTAATGTGAGACCTTCTGTATAGAGCTTTGTAAGACTCGCAACAAAGGTATGAAGTTGAATGACGGCCGGCTTAACACCCAGCTAAATTTTGTAATTCAGGAAAGCCAAATGGAACAAATTTAAGCGACAACTGGACAAAAATTTAGCTCTACAAGCTACAATCTGTGCGATTTTTAGTAGTATAAGACTGTGCCCTATAACCGGATACCAACTAGTTTCACCGCACAAAACAAACATTAGATGCATCAAATAAAAGTGGAAATTAAACAAGCAGCTGCATAAACTCATAAAGAAACATCTGTTGTAAAATGTCTTAAAGAATTTGCA
This sequence comes from Echinarachnius parma, assembly GCA_037951105.1. NCBI lineage: Eukaryota > Metazoa > Echinodermata > Echinoidea > Clypeasteroida > Echinarachniidae > Echinarachnius > Echinarachnius parma. The sequence continues at coordinate 185,047 of JBAMJV010006659.1, forward strand.
CATTTTTCTCCAAATCGACTTTCTTGTAAACGGAAAAGAAGCCTCTACCCGACGCAAAATTTTGAGTTGTATTACCGAACGTGATCGATTATCCCTGTTTTGCATGGGTATGTCATTGACATGCACGCTGCCGCATGTGCGCTTATTTTTTTGTATATTAGGGAACAGTCCCCATAGGGTTACCTTTGTATTACCAAGGGTAGCCACGCTACAAAGGTAATTACTCAAGCAAGCGTTGGATGTTGTGTGCTACGTAGTGTACAACCAGGCATTTTTTGCATGGAGATAGGGCTTAGCGTATGCTAGCCTATCAGGCTTTCATGAATATGGGCACAGTTGTTCTCGATATTGTTAGCATCTAACATACGATACCCCTGTTTAATATTTGCCATGTAGCAAGCGGAGAAGGGAATTGAAGAGAGTGAGAATTCTGAGACTGAGAGGGAGCAAGATGCTAAGGACAAGTACCAACAAGCCTTGGAGGAAAGGAATCAGCAGAAAGAGATGCAGCAAAGGTTCCTCAAGGTAAGTAAAGCATGCTAAGGACAGGTACCAACAAGCCTTGGAGGAAAGGAATCAGCAGAAAGAGATGCAGCAAAGGTTCCTCAAGGTAAGTAAAGCATGCTAAGGACAGGTACCAACAAGCCTTGGAGGAAAAGAATCAACAGAGAGAGATGCAGCAAAGGTTCCTCAAGGTAAGTAAAGCATGCTAAGGACAGGTACCAACAAGCCTTGGAGGAAAAGAATCAGCAGAAAGAGATGCAGCAAAGGTTCCTCAAGGTAAGTAAAGCATGCTAAGGACAGGTACCAACAAGCCTTGGAGGAAAAGAATCAACAGAGAGAGATGCAGCAAAGGTTCCTCAAGGTAAGTAAAGCATGCTAAGGACAGGTACCAACAAGCCTTGGAGGAAAAGAATCAACAGAGAGAGATGCAGCAAAGGTTCCTCAAGGTAAGTAAAGCATGCTAAGGACAGGTACCAACAAGCCTTGGAGGAAAAGAATCAGCAGAAAGAGATGCAGCAAAGGTTCCTCAAGGTAAGTAAAGCATGCTAAGGACAGGTACCAACAAGCCTTGGAGGAAAAGAATCAACAGAGAGAGATGCAGCAAAGGTTCCTCAAGGTAAGTAAAGCATGCTAAGGACAGGTACCAACAAGCCTTGGAGGAAAAGAATCAACAGAGAGAGATGCAGCAAAGGTTCCTCAAGGTAAGTAAAGCATGCTAAGGACAGGTACCAACAAGCCTTGGAGGAAAAGAATCAACAGAGAGAGATGCAGCAAAGGTTCCTCAAGGTAAGTAAAGCCAACGCTTACAGAGCCGACTCGACCAGATCCAACTGGTACAGGCACAGAAAAAAAAAACAAAAAAACAAATATTGTGTCACCCTGTAGTGCTGTTGGATATGCCATGAATCTAGGCTCCTGTTAAAGCTTACTGCCAATAGTAGCATTCATCAACATATACATTTCTCATATAAAAAATAGTGGTAAGTAAAACAAATTGCATTTTGAATGAGCAGAATGAACAGAATGAGCTCATGAATATATGAATATTCATGAGCAGCAGTGTAGTGTGTTCCTGCTCGTGCAATTACTAACCACTATTTTTAATATGAGAAAATGTATTATGTCGATGAATGCTACTTCTGACAGTAAACTGTTTTTTTTTGGCCAAAAAGGGGGATGCGTCTTGTACACAGGTGCGTCCTATACACAGATATTTACGATAGTATTAATTATATCACAATATAAGGCTTTCAATTCAAATATTCATTTATTTTGTATGGTATAATGTAGTAAGAACTATTATTGTTTTTATGAATTATGTTCAAATGTGAAGAAAAAAAATGTCCATTGTAATGTTTCATTTCATGGACAAATAAATGAAGTGAAATAAAAAATTTAAAAAAAGAAGAAAGACAAACATTGCCTTGCAGTAAAAACGTGAATGTATCATAATGATCTCTTTAGTTCTGGGATTAATGCGTAAGAACGTTTTTACTTGGCAATTTAGGCGCTATATAATTTTGATGTATAATGTGTATTTGATATTTGTTGACTCTCAGGACCGGACAGGAAGACTGATTGATAATGGAGGTTTGAACCCAGATGACAGACCAAATGGCTTTCCTGAATTACCTCACAACCAGCTACAAGGGTAAGATTCACTTCTTATTTACTAACAATAAGAACAATAATTATTGATTTGATATGATACTCAAATAGCTGTTGTTGTTATCATTATTCGGAAAATGTGGTACCCTGAATGTGAAAAATAGAATATCTGTCATATTTTGAACTCTCCATGAAGAATTTACACTACTTGATTATAAATTAAATGTTTATTCAACTTAAATGTTGATATGAAAATGCTCGTAATTTATTACTGCATCACTTTTCTGCTAATAGTTGGTTGTAGGGATCTTCATATTGTTGATACCCTTTGAGCCAAATCATCTTTGACAATTTGAAATGTACCACAAGTTTGTACATAATTGCTGATGATTATGATCATGTATAATGTTCAGGACAGTCAGCAATTGACCGTTACATGCCTGAGAGTCTACTTATATCAGTGTAATGTATTGTTGCAAAGTATTTGTCTAGCAGTGGAAATAAATTCAAAAGAAATATTCAAGGACATTTAATACTGTGTCTGAATACTTGTTAAGGTACGCAATCCATATTCTGATTGAAAAAGAGCAAAGAAAATGGGATTCGAACCCGAGACCTCCAGATTGCTAGACCGGTGCTCTTACCGACTGAGCTATAGAAAACCCTAGAAAACCCTAGTACGGCCCTTAATTTTCATTGCTCGAGCTCAGTTGGTAAGAGCACCGGTCTAGCAATCCGGAGGTGTCGGGTTCGAATCCCATTGGAATCCCATTTTCTTTGCTCTTTTTCAATCACATTATATATTTCTGGTCAGTTTCTTTATATGTTTGAATCGATGTATATTCTCTGACTTGAATCTAGAATGCGAGAGAGACAAGAAGCAGACGTGAGAGGGCTCCCACAGCTCCCAGTGGGCATGGTGGAGAGACAACGCCAGCTGGCAGATCAGCAGAGGAACCCAGCAGAACAGATGCAGAGACAACAGGAAGAACGGGAAAGGAGAAGGATTAACAAACAACAGGAGGAGGATGAGGATGAGGAAGAGTTAGAGATGGAAAGAAGGTAGGAAACGATATTGTCTAGTTTCCTAGTAATTTCAAATGACATTGTTCCATAGAGATTCATTAACTGAATAAAGACAGAATAAAACTAGAATGATTCGAGGAAGAAGGATAAAGGCTAGGAGGAAGAATTGAAAGTATATATATATATATACTGTTTTCTGACATTGATATAAAATATACTGCCCTTAGTGCTGGTTTGATATAATTAGGTCACCTGAACAACTAACAAAAACATGTGAGATGCTTAGGAAGTAAAAGTAATATTGATGGTAGTAACCTTTACTTCTATGCAAAATAAAATACACAAATCTCTCTCGAGAATTCAACATCATAGTAAGAGTAACTGAATAAATACAAACTTTTTAACATGTAAAATTGAATGTTTTAATTTCACTTGGCAAAAGATAAAGCATTATATTAAAGTGAAACCAGTAAAGTGTCTAACTCCACGAAAATTACTTGGAGCTTCCACATTTCTCTTCTACCGTGTTGTTTGGCTTATGGTAAGAGAAGAATAAAATAGGGTTAGGTTTTTTTAAATGCCCCTTTAGTATGACGATATCTATCATTGATAATCATTCAGCTCAAGAGCGTTAATGAACGGTCATAAACCTCATACACGTTATACAGTAATTAGTTGTAAAAGCTGGCGCAAATTTTCGCTTTTTTAACCAGGAAAGCAGTGTTCTTTTTCAATGAAACTTTCACACATCATTCGGACATGAACATATCTTACAATGATTTGGGTATAGGATTGAAGTCTCAAATGTAATTTTGGGCAATATCTAACACTTTACAGGTGCACCTTTAATGTTGTGATATGTTATATTTAGCAACTGAAGTGAAAGGATATGACATGTCAAAGACGAAAGAATCAAAGGAAAGGACTGAAAGATCAATTGGAGTGATAAATATGTGTCCAATGTTATTACCATAATTACATTGGACACTCTTACTTGGATACAGATTGGATCGCCAAGCTCAAGCAGATGAGACGGAGGCAAGGAAACTGAAGGATGAAGAACAAAAGGAGTTAGAGAGGATACAAGGAGCTGATGATGAGGGGCAGCAGGACCAGGGGAGGCTGGATAAAAGGAATCAGAAGGAGGAGGAGGAGGAGGATGGACGCAGGAGTCAAGATGAAGAAATGGGAGGAGCTAACCAGTTTGCCCAACCACAAGGTATTTAACCCAATATGTGTCACGTAGCACTGTTGCTAATGAACCAGTTTGCCCAACCACAAGGTATTTAACCCAATATGTGTCACGTAGCACTCTTGCTAATGAACCAGTTTGCCCAACCACAAGGTATTTAACCCAATATGTGTCACGTAGCACTCTTGCTAATGAACCAGTTTGCCCAACCACAAGGTATTTAACCCAATATGTGTCACGTAGCACTCATGCTAATGAACCAGTTTGCCCAACCACAAGGTATTTAACCCAATATGTGTCACGTAGCACTCATGCTAATGAACCAGTTTGCCCAACCACAAGGTATTTAACCCAATATGTGTCACGTAGCACTCATGCTAATGAACCAGTTTGCCCAACCACAAGGTATTTAACCCAATATGTGTCACGTAGCACTCATGCTAATGAACCAGTTTGCCCAACCACAAGGTATTTAACCCAATATGTGTCACGTAGCACTGCTGCCAATGTCGGGCATATGGTGAATTGCAGTGACTAGTTGATTGAATCAAGTATGAGCATATGGTGGAGTGGTGAAAGAAAAAGGAACATCAAATACACTGTCATTTAAAAGGCATGTATGAATAAAAGTCATGTGTTTAAATGTTTAAATTGAAATTTAATTACATAATGTGCAAATTATCATTGGTATAGGAGACATTTTGAAATTGTCAGCATCACGCAACACTCCATTATGTTTCTTAAGTGCTACAGTACTCTCCGCTTAATGGGGTTGTGTTTTGCAAGGGATATTTAACCCATTTAACAGGTGTACCCCTTTAAAATGTGGAAATTTCCTGAAGAAACAGGAAATGTCTGGTCAAATCATACCCCTTTAACACGAGTACCCCTTTAAGCGGAGACTACTGTATTAGTAAAAGCCTTTAACTTCTATTATATTGTTTGTTTTCTCTATTTTTTCAGATGGTGGTATGTTCCAGGGTAATGATATAGAGCGACAAATTAAAGAACAGGAAAAAATACATAAACAAGAACAGGTTAGTGACAGAATCATACTATCAATCATACTATCAATCACACTCCCACTAAATGGTATATACAATATGCTCTGTTGTATTCTTTGTTGATTAGGGGCAAATGGTAAATATAACAATGAATAGTCTTGAGTGAAAGAAGAATAGACATTTTGGAGAAATGGATAGAGCAATCTAGTTAGCCCCAAAATGTGTTTTTGTTGCAATTTTAAAAAGTGATGCAGGAACAAGTACAACTTGGTGACCCTTATCTTCATTAAACCCTGCACGATACATATCAGTATAAATTATTGTTACACTACCCATTAATTAGCCAAATGTTTTACATTGCCATTCAGATAAACATTTTCATGTCTGTTAAAAATTGTTATAACAAAAATATAATTTAAGATTCAAGTAGAAAACGGTATTTAGAGTGTAAACAAGTCATCAGGAACATACAGTTGGCCGAAATTGTCCTGTAAATTGTAAGGGAATGCTATTGATTTTGTAAGGAATGATTTGTGTTTTCTCGTTCTGTTTCTTTGCTTTCATTAGGGTGAAAACTTCAGGTTAGAGCAAGAGGGTCAACAAAGGTTGAACCAAGCTGCAGATAATGGGTAAGAACATCAAAGAATGCAAATCCTAGACAATTCTAACATTTGTATGAATGTGTCCTCTTGTTAATTTGTCCTTGTGTTAGTTTACATGTGTGTCTGGTTATGCCGGAGGCATCATGTTTTTGGGTTGTCCACAGTCTGTTTGTCCGTCCGTCCTGTTTTCGTTCTCCCGATATCTCAAGAACCAGATGACGGATTAATTTCAAACTTGGTACGAGTGTTCATATATGGTTGACAATGATCCGATTCGATTGTGGGGGGTCATGAGGTCAAAGGTCAAGGTCACATGGCTCAAAATAAATTTTAAAATAGCTTGTAATGGCAAAATCTCAAGAAGTGAACGTCAGATTTCAATCAAACTTGGTACCAAAATGTATGATAGAGAGCCAATGTAGTCGCACAATTTGGGTGTTATGAGGTCAAAGGTCAAGGTCACAGGACTCATTACATACATGTATGCAAAAAAAACTTGTAACTGCTCTCATGATCTGGTTAATGGATTGCCATCAAAATTGAGTTTACAGAACTGATTCAGTGCATGTTAATTTGGGCTTGATATAAAAATTGTGTGATAGCGTAGGCATAATTTTTGACCGTACGCAGTTGAAGATCCATTTAGTTGTATGATAATGCATGCAATTGTTTATATTATAACAGTGTTTTTGTTTGTGATATCTTGACAGGAATTTTGGGCTGCAGGCTCCAGCAGATGATAAGAGGCCTATAGAGGAGAATGATGGGGAGGAGGGAGGGGATGCTCAAGTGCAGATGCCCAATCCTAATGGTATTGTTTGTCTGCATTTTATTCTCAATTAGCTTCTTCATTTCATTTCATTTCGTCCCACAAAAAGGGGAAAATCAATTTACAAAAAGGGGAAAATCAATTTGGTAAGTTGCTCTGACAATAGTTAAAAACATACATGATACAGTTTGATTTATGATGATTCTACCCAGTGGAACTATTTGATTGTCATATTAGCCATCAAAGTGCTTCACATTACGCAGCAAATTTCCATGCAGACTACTGATTGTTTCAGCTAGATATGGTTTTTAAAGTTCAAAGTAATGCCTTTGAAATATCTCATCACATTTCTCATTTCAATGCATCATAAAGAGTATTGTAAATATCCTTGTCACTCATTTAGTATACCCAAGCCGTTTCAGTCTTTAGTAATCATCAATAAAACATCTCACAATATAAAGAGAAAATATATTTGTAAAAAGACTATTTAATTTTGTTCCAAATTAAGAACAAATAGTACTATCTCTCTCTCCAGATATTCATAGAGGAGCTTAAGAGATAAATACAGATTCATAGACATTGAGTCTTTGGTGCAAATTTCACACTGTGAGCATTTTGTATTTTGTCTGACTTTGCTGCAGATATTGGGGAAGGAGCACCGGAGGAAGATGAGGACGAGGAGGACGAGGAGGATGAGGAAGAAGATGAAGATGAAATGGGAGAAGACGATAGAGTTGATCAAAATATCAAACTAGTAAGTTTTCTGGAGAGTTGCTTCTCTCTTGCTGGATTGCTTCATTCTTCATTTGAAGACGTATTGATTTTTGTTGTAGGTTATTGGAGAGGTTGTAAAACGCATCAATCAGTTTTTTAATTGGAAATGGCGCTATACAGGGTGGCCCAGAATTAACGGAACGGGGCACTTCCCAAAATAAAGTAACGTAATGACTGGGTCCATCGGATAGTGTGTCTTTTCAAATGAAAATTAATACCAAGAACATTAATTTTGGTCGTGTAGTTTTTGTTTTAGAGCGCTGTAAGTGACACCATGTCAGGGTTCATTTTTCTTCAATGTTGACTGACCGTTTGGCTAAAGAATGACCCGAACGGCTCGTCATAGAATTACGGCGCACTTGATGTGGACACCTTTGTTAATGTGCATTCGACTGAATAGCAAAAGCTCTTCAAGCGCACCGTAATTCTATGACGAGCCGTTCGGGTTATTCTTTAGCCAATAGGTCAGTCAAAATTGAAGAAAAATGAACCCTGACATGGTGTCACTTACAGCGCTCTAAAACAAAAACTACACAACCAAAATTAATGTTCTTGGTATCAATTTTCATTTGAAAAGACACACTATCCGATGGACCCAGTCATTTCGTTACTTTATTTTGGGAAGTGCCCCGTTCCGTTATTTCTGGGCCACCCTGTATAAATATCATTATTATTCTCTTTTTAGATAAGATTATATTACACAATGCAAGAAGGTATTAAATCATCTCACTCAGCACATTATGTTTACCAAATTCGAAGCCTTTGTTGCTTATCCAAACAATATTTTTGTATATATTTTACTTCTATTTAGTTCAAGTTTCTTTCGTAAAAGAAGAAGAAATTGAACATCACTTACCACAATATGTTTACCAGGCTTAAGTTTATACAACCATCATCTCCATTCCGACCGACATCAAATTGTAGAGAAGATATTTCTGTAAATTTATCTCTTTTTTGATAGAATCTTTATTCTATCTACTACCCAGTATCTATACAAACAATATAAATGTTAAAATGTGCATTATTTTTCTCCGCAGGCTAATCCGGTTTTGCAAAATCCTGGTGAAGATGATGGTGCTAGTGAGGTAAGATAACATCAAGCATATCTCATAGGTTGAGAAAGAGAATGGTGCCAAGTCGATTAGGATATTAGTATGCTTAAAGTTTTGTAGACTTGTTAAAATAAATGTAGCTCGCTTTTATTTTGGATAAATATTCCCAAAATGAGGAATAATTTGGCCTCACATAGAGAAGGCCGCAACCTACGAAATGTGACCGGCTATAGCAAAACCCGGCACTTGTCGGTATTTCATGTTTTGAAGAAATGGGCATTTTAAGTTCATACAATGTGCGTAAAAGACCCATGATTGTAAATTTGAAACAATCATATATTCGCCAATTATTGGCCAATTAGTTAGAACAAAGCATCAAATGAAAGCTTGGGATGAGGCCTTTGTAATGGTATGAACATCTATATTTTGATTTTTACCGACAAGTGCCGGGTTTTGCTATAGCCGGTCACAAATGGTATGCAGAACTCAATGTAGCCAAAGATAGACTTGAATGCCCTTCTTACCATCACCCAAATATATGTAGATTGATTCCTGTATGATAATGACCCAAATATATGTAGATTGATACCTGTATAATAATGACTACAATCATTTACCTTGCTGTTGAATTAGGCAATAGACAAGTTTGACTTTTTTTAACTTTTGCCAAATTAATTGTTGTATATATTCCTCGGGTCATACATTGTACCATGATATTATTTCTCTTGTAATTAAAAAAAATGAAAATTCACAGTATATTCAACTGTAAATGTGCTGCTTTTTTGCAATATTTTGCTTGATTTTCACATACTGGAACTTTTCTTTTCTTTTGATGTTCCACAGGGGAAAGATTATGACAAGTTCCATGAGGAGAGAGCAGACAACGCTAATGATGAAGAGATGTGACGTTAACGTGTACTTCTACAACTAACTGACTCAAACTGAAACTACTTTGTATGATCTTCCTTCATGGTTTTACTGCCTCATGCATAGAGACTGCACACTCTTTTATGTGCATCCGTTCAAGGTTTATAGAGAGAACCTTAGAGTCTTCAGTATCCTTGGTACATTCCCTTGAATGGAATATACTGCTAGTGAGTGGATTCTCAACCTGTTTTTCTGTTGAATGGAAAAGAACTCTCTTGAATGGATGTACTAACTTGCTGGTGATTGGGCTGCAAAGAGAACTTATGATATTTTCCTAGAGTGTACTTTGTATTTCTATTGAATTGTTTTTCCTTGGATGAATATTTAACCATTTTTGTATTGAGGAAACATTCTACTTTGGTATGGGCATTCAACCTGTATTTGTATTGAATGAAAGACTTTCCTTCAATGAAAATGTGTGTACCTTGAATGAATTCACACTTGTTGAACCAAGCTGCAGCTGCGTTGAACCAGTTCTAGTATCTCTTGTAGAGATTCGCATGTGTGTTTCAAAGATGATTGAATTTAAGTAACTTGAATCAGATTTAGCCGCACTGAATCATGTCGTCGTAGATTGAAGGACTCAAGCTCTGTTGAATGGATTATCATGCTCAATTGATCTTCCATTTTGAGCTGATCATTTTCTGTGCGATAATTTAGAATGGGTTTTAAATGTGTATATTATTTGGATGAAGGATAACAGCAATACTTGTAAGCTGAAGGATATCTCTCTAAGAAAGGAGGGGATCTAGCTCATTGCAAAGGATGTTCACAATTGTTTGAATAGATGTCATGGTATAAAATGGATGCAGAATGGAAGACTACAGAAATAGTGACAAGTGTATGTGAGCAATAATAGTGAATTTGCACTGAAAAGGGCTAAATGTCTGTGTTGCTTTGAAGAAGCCGTATTGAATGGATCATACAACATGGAATGACCCATTTATAGAAAATTGTTCACACTTGATCTGGATAATAAGTTTTTGATGAATAAAATCTTTGGAATTGCCTTAACAAATTATGCAATCAAGGCTTTGCAGACAGAATAAGGAACAGAAAAGAAATGCACATGTTATTCAATTCTTATTGATTATAGACTTCTTAAATAAGACCCAGTTATGAGAACAAAAATTGAACAATGAAAAATATTTATCAGATTTGTTTTTGTGTTTCTTGTGTATGAAAAGGGAAAATAACACTTGTGACTAAGTATGAATTGTATATTTTAGAACATAGTTGCATTTACTAGATTTACGAATAGGGTTGTATTATAATGTGTTTATTATTCAACATTCAACTCTTTTAAAGTGTCACAATATAAAAGGTTTTTTCCTCCAGACCTGAATGTTTGTTTACTTAAACTGGTGACAACTTCAAAAGAAAATGTTTCAATGGGCTTTCAATTAAAAGTGAATGTAAATGGTATTACAATGAACAAAGTAGTATTTACAGCTCATATTCATAGAATAAAATGTAATGTGTCATCTATATTCTGTGGGAGATTCTGATCGCCGAATAGAAGCATAGTTTTTGTGTCGATGCTGAAACTTTTTACAATAACCTTGACTTTTGCTTTGTACCTTTTCTCCATGTATATTATTTGTAGAGACATGTGCTGTCATGACTCCAAACTTTCTTGATTAATTAGGACTGTCACATTGTTCAGATTAAAAATTTAAAACAAATCTTGATAAACAAAATATGTAGTTTTATTATGATTTTAGAAATGTTTTTTTTTTTAATAACGATATTCAATTGTGCATGTATTATGAGTTTTGTTTTAATCCTTAGCTTGCATTCATATAAATATTAGTGAGTGATCTAAGATTTTGATCACATAGTCTGAACAAAAATTAAATTTCCAAAGTGTTGATTAGTTGCACAGCTATACCAACAGCAATACAAACAAAGCAAAAATAACAATCCCACACTTGACCAGTGAACTGGGATGACTTTGGACGAAGAGATTTTTCATAATTTTATATTTCTTTTGATTTATTGTTTTTTGTATATTCCCTTCATTCTCAGATGCAGAGAACATCTGTTCCCTTTTATCTAAGCCCTCATTATGATTAGACAAAATATGATAGCTCTTCAAGAAGAGAAAGGTTGAGGTATTTAAAAATGAAACATATACAATTACAAGGCTAACAAAAGGCAGACATATTTGCACGCAACACACTTGCTTAAACAGATGCTTAAACAGAAACACGTACATATTTGTATGTTCTACATAAAATGATACAAATGCACAAACATACACATACACACGTGTAGGCACACTTTAATATAGCAAACACTCATAGGCACACACACGCGAAAGGATTTATCTAATATTTGAAGAGTAAACATTGCCAATAATATATGTTGACACAGTTAAGAATACATGATATATAATAACCTTTTGAATATTGTTCATATATTTTAATATTGTGTTCTTTATTTTTAAAAGCTGTATCATTTTGCGTGATGCCTAATTCATCCTTTCATTTTTGATTTACTTTGATATTAAACAATTAATTTAAGCTGCCGTATTATGGAAAATATGAGGGATACTAATTAGTAAAATCAGCACAATTATGAGGCTGTATTCTACAAGTGTGTTTTGTTTGTGAATGATTTTATACAGGTAGAAACATTTAGATATTAGACCTTCAGGAAATATAGGTGGTGTGGTAAAAAATAAGCTGTTACTAATACTATGTTGTGTAATGTGTCAACTATATTTTGTGTTTTTGATGCAATTTAGAAATGGTCTGAATGATGTCCAGATATTTTACCAAGAACAAAGTTATCACAAGGATATTTTATATCTTTGTGTAGATAACAAATAGTTTACTTATTTATGTGTGTGATTCGACTCGAAGTGTTTGAGAACATCTAATAGATCACATGATATACAAGGTCACAATTAAGGTATGATTTTACTTGAATGTCATGCATTTACTTGAATGTCCTGCATTATTTTAGTGATCAACATTATATTATTATTACTAATTATTAGTATTATCATCATCATCATCATCATCATCACTTTTACTTCAAATCCAAGTATTTTTTGTTAAAAAGCCAACATTCTTTTTTGTATCATTATTTTCATTATTATATTAATCATTATTTGGGGGCGGGGGAGGGGGGATGATAGAATGTATTTATGTCATGCTAGGTATCTCTAAAAACTTCTGAAACCTGTGTTTGCTTTTATCCAGTGTAGCATAATTAAAAGTGAATGTGTATGGGAACATTGTTTCTAGCTAGCATACAGTGCTAACAAACCCATAGATAGGCGAGTCTCTTGCTCTCCTGCACACCATCTCTTTCTCTCATTAATTTCATATGTTGGTGATCAAATTTAATAATTTATAATTGTTTAAAAAATATGTATTTTTTTGTTGTTGATTCAATGAAAGTGTGTATCAAATTACTTTATTACGTATTGTAAATTTTCAAATATCTTAGATCACTTTTTGATCATGCTTTAATACTAATTACTCTTTTTACATGAAATCAGTATAATGGAAATCTTTTTGTCCATTGACAAGAGTTATCTTTACAATAAACTATCACTTGTTTGAAATATAAATTATGGAAATGTTTATGGTTGTCTGTTTATGTGAGGTTGTATTGTGTAATAGAATATTTAAACAGCTAACTACTTCGTTTTTGATCATACAAACCTTAAAACTATGGTGTATCATATTGGAAACTATCAGAAAGCATTGTGATACAATAGGCTCTGGTACTATTTGACGTACAGCAAGGCACTTACATGTAATAAAGGAGGTATAAGAACTTTCTTATACCTCCTTGCTCTTATCACCAACCATGTGAAAGAATATGTTTTTACTTATTGTTATATTTGCAAAATTAGAAAAAAATTTTTGTGAGGGGCTTAGATAAGCTCTGTTCATGTGTGCGGATCAACCCATTGCAGCCACTGTGTGACCCTAACCCCTGGCAGCTACGCCACTAAGTAGCACTTTGGTAATAGCATCTTAGTGTAATTGTATGGGCTATGGGTTATCCTACAGACTCGCTCGCACACCAGAAAAGTACATAACACCAACAATCATACACCCAATAAATGGCAAACTCACATCAGCAGAATATTAAAATGTCATATTTATATCCTTTTATTTGTTATATTAAATTTTTATACACTACATAGCAAGTTTGAGATGATAATAATATGAACATTTACAGTATATAGTGCAGCTAATACCATTATATACTCTACTGCACTTAAATACTTAATTTAAATTACCCATGGTCATCAGGTACATTTCAAACCCACACAATGATATTGCATACTTTCTCAACTAGCATACTAGCCGAGCTGCCACTGATGATGGCGCTAAGGCTAATTAACACCCGACCATGGTATACACAGACTATATCACTTAAACTACCCCCTTCAGCTGACTATATTAGTGGTGTATTAATCAGGTGAGTGAGGGTTGAGAGTACTGAGTGGAGGATAGAAAAAGCTGATAAAAAAACAGTTAAGCAAAAAGGGATAAAGTTGAGTCAGGTAATTTTGTTTTTACGTGGTTGGCAATGACTCGTGCCACTGATATTATTATTGGACTTAGAATCTTGAAAACTGGGGTATTTTTTAAGCATGTACTTGGACATTTTTTTAAAGGGTCATTTTTAAAAGAAGACTTTATTGGCGAAATACACTACTTTGATAATTCAAATCATGATTTTAGAAAATCATTCCATACCTACGTAAATAATCAACGAGTAATGGAACGAGCCTCAAAATCCATTACGTCACGGATCACCGTAGGCCAATCTACTAAGTAAAATCTTACATGAAATATAAATATATCAATTCATTTTTTCCTTCCTATTTGCTTGCTACAAAAATGGACAAGAACATTACAAATTATATCCGCAATATCAACAGTAAAATTACCCGAAATGTGATGATGATGATGATGATGAAACACTTTTATATAGCGCATAACACATAAGCACAATTGCATGTCTCTATGCGCTTTATTATTACCCTTGGTCATCAAGTACAGATCAAACCCGCACAATTATCTTGCGCACCGTCTCAACTCCCCGGGGAGCATACTAGCCAATGGCAGCCATATGATAGCGCCCAGGCTAATTAACACCCGACCAAGTACCCATTTATACTCCTGGGTAGAGAGCAGCAATGTGGATTAATTGTCTTGCTGAAGGACAAACGGAGTGGGCTGGGTTTGAACTCGGGATCTCGAGATCGGAAAGCGCGCGCTCTACCAATCTTGCCACACCACGTATACTTTGCTACAATCTTTAGCAAATTACGTCAAAACTAGTATCTCCACACGTGCCCTCATAGACCCCCCCTTTATGGATCACACGCACTACACAAACAGACACAAAACATGAGAGAAAGTAATTTACCTCGTTTACTTCGCAATTCTTAGTTAATCAATTGACCTAAAAAACAAGATTCCTTTACTTAGTTTGTACGGGCCAAGAAATCAAATCTTTGTCATGCTTGTCCGAGCTTTGGCGTATTCACGATCGATACGGTACAGCAGTTCACAAAGGGTAATTGTGCACGAACAACAGAGTACAAAGGTCATGCATGTACATAAAGTGAGCACACAATCATAGTTTGGCTTCAATGAAGTCAGAACTTCTGAGCAGATGAATTCATTAGCATATGTAAACAAAAAAACAGGGACTTTATTGGAGGTTATACATTTGAAATGTTTGTCTTCTTTTAAGTCTTAAAAGTCTTCTTTTAAAGGCCATTTGCAGTGTTGGAGGTCTCGAGACTGGTCTTCGTCTTGAGACCAGTTTGGATGGTCTTGGTCTAGGTCTTGGTCTCATACCCTCTGGTCTTGGTCTTGATATTGGTCTCGAACCTTCTGGTCTCGAATTTTTCGGCCGAGACCAGCAACTAAAATAACGATTTTACATAAGATCTTAAGTAATCTTATGGTCGCGCAGGTACGAAGTTACGAACAGCCGGCCGCGAGAGACATGCTGCAGTGGTGCTATTAATATGCACCCCCACTGCACTGATCTCTTAAGTACTTATAGCTAGAGATGCGCTGAACGCTCACATGTATGAAGAGCTGGCTTAACTTGGCGCACACTCATCTTGCATCTGTATCATGCACATCGTGGCAGCGACATGGCCTCGCGCGCGGGCGTACTGTAAGTACACCGTTCCGGTGCTGTGTACATGACCCGTCGTACGAAGCGCTTGATCTATGTGGAAACGTACGTTTATCACCCAGGGTGAAATTCCCATTGACTATATTACCAATTGAATTCAATTGGTAATCGAACACCGTATGCATGCGTGCATGGTGCTCGCACGCCGCGCAGGCAATTATCAATTGAAATCAATGGGTACCCATTGAAACCAATGCCAATGGGTATGGGTACCAATTAGAATTTCAAATGGAATTTCGTCCTGGGCACACATGAGCTTGTGCGTGCATGGGGCTCGCACGCAGCGCAGGCAATTAATTGGGCAGGCCGCGCCCGGTGTCACAGTGTGACTGTATTTAACTAGGTTTTGTCCTGGTTTATTCCAGCGTAGTGTGAACAGTGCCATTTATGCTGTAAGATGTATAGGCAAACCGCGGTGTATTGTGTGTAAAGGGTGATTAAATGGTTCTTTTGTGTAAGCCTGTGATAATACATGGGCAGTGGACTACTGTTGGCATAGGGCTTGCCCAGGGTACCAAGCATAGCAACGTAGTACAATTGAAGGGCACTCATGCAGGGGAGTAAAAGGGAAGAGGTGGAAATGTTCTTTGTTATGAATCACATGATTCACATTCTTGTACATGTCAGGTAAAGGATTCAGTTAAAATGTGTAGGTTAGGTGGCAGACCAGATTTTACCCACGACGGAGAAGGATCATGTTTGGCTAGTCTCCTCAATTTGGGTGTGGTCTGAACACCATATACTTTATAACGTGTTCTTGACATTAGCACTTGTAAGTGTTAACTACTATATAGAGTCGTGTACTGTGAATGCAGTGTAAGAGATGAATTCGTGTTTCCTGATACTCTGCATCATCTTGAAAAGAGAGTAGAAAATTCACACCAGCATAAATGGCACTTTGGTTGGTGATAGACCAGAGCCTGAATAGACAAATGTTCTTCAGGTGACGACAAAGGCGCTTCCTCGCTCCTCGAATCGTCGGAAGACCCGCTTGACAACGACTTCGAACGCGTAAGGACATTCGCAGGACGACGAACGACGCTTCGGACGATGTAGCGGTCACGGTGATGTAAAACTATGAATAAATGTCTGATTGACATGTCGACTTGAGACTTTATAGTGATGAGACGTTGGACTCATAACCAGAGTGGTTAACTTTGATTAAGTGGAGTGCTTAAGAAGGACTTGGAATATGACTGATCATGAAACTATTGAAATTCTTTTGATATGATAAATATGGAATAAGAATATGACGTGTATTGAGATATATGATGTATGCATACATTTTAATGGGATACTTGTAGGCTATTTACACTTATTGTTGGGAGATAATAGTATGTGTTGTATGACTCGCGCGTTATACTGTGGTTGTTTGTGGCGTACTCTAAACGGAGTGAAAATACCTTTAGAGAAGGTGACTTTTTGAAGAGGTCGATACAGGACCACTCTAGAAGTGTTGGTAAGAGGTTTATACAGGACATGGTGTAGTGGCTAGAGAGAGGTCATTTCAGGACCTGCTTTAAAAGGTTTTTTTTTTTGTGAAGACACATGGGTGTGGGCTAAGTTGTAAACACAGTTGGCACAGTTGAATTTCGTAAAGGAATAAAGCCTCAAGGTACTTGTAAATGGCATTGCTGCGACTGCAGATCTCGTGTTTTTGACATTAGATGCCAGTACTGTTCAATGATTTCATCATGTCTTCAACATCGGCGATCATCAAATTGGCTTATCGAGAGCACAGTATGAGGATGCAAAGAGCAAGCACAGGAAGCACTCTGCAGTTTGTACATTCTGCCTGAAGAGAAGCAGCATAAGTGACAAACTTGGAACAAACGTGTGCCTTCATCAAACATGTGCAACAAAGTAAGTACACCAGTGTTGGAGGTCTTGAGACTGGTCTTGGTCTAGAGACCAGTCTCGAAGTACTTCTCGAACACCGAAGTATATTTTGGTTAGTGTTATATAATGTGTTTAACTTGTAATCAGTACACTATTCCTTGATTATTATCAAATTGTGCTTCAATTTAAGGAATCATTCCCACACACTTGTTGAATGGTTTAATGCTGGTTTAACGCTGGTTATCACTGATAATACACCGTTTTACACAGTTAACGAAATAAAGAAGCTTACATCGAGTAAAACAAAGGTCTTCCTTTTCCTTCATTGCAACAACGTGTTTGAACTTAAGATTTTACACGAGTCCACGACACTTAGTATTCAACAGCACCAGGTGTGTGATCAAGACTAGCAGCATCAACTTCTTTGGATCACTCTACACAGATGAATGTATGTTGTTGAATGTTTATATTTTTTCCCCTTCACTTTTGCACAGGTGGCCCTTGTCTCTCGTTCGCAGTGCAGTGAAATCAAAGAACGGAAGCTCTCAAGATGGCTGGTGGAAAAGGACGACTGACAACATGCAACAATCCTCGCCAAATTCAACAGGCAGAAGTTCTCTTTGGGAAAGAACACCTCTTCGAACCCAATTTCACTGCACCAATGCCCTACCCAGAGCGTTATAAGGACCCACTAGAAGAGGAGCTTTTAGGGGTGGAATACGCCTACTGCCAGTCCACTGACTTTTCCTCCAAAGAGTACTATATGCAGAAAGGTGAGATAAATTTCCAACTTACCTCCTCCTGACTATCTTATCAGATCACGTCATCAAAAATCCAGTTACGTTGTCGCAACTTCTTTGTCTTTTTTGATAATCGGAAGCTTACTATTATTTTGCACCTTTTACTAATTTATCAGATACATTTTTTATAATGTTTAAATTGGTATGCCAATCATGTTTACTCCTTTAACTCTAACGAGGGTGGGGGAGGGGGAAAGGCGACTCATTTAGGGTTAAATCTACATAAATAGCATCTACAGTAATCATGATGACTGACTCAGTGACATTCAGTTTATCCCATTTTCACTAACACAACTTTCATTAATCAGATTATTGGAGCTTACATGTATCATGGTACAGTAATTAATGAATTTGTATTTTTGTTTGTTCAGTGGAGGATGAAGGCATTGAAGGTAATGTCCAGGACTCGGGGGATGAAGACGATCCGATCGAGAGGATAAGTGTCTCCCACTCTGTTCTGAGCAAGGCGGGAGTGGTGAGCGAAGGGGTCAGTCCTGCCCTTGATGATGTTCTCATGAAGCCCAAGCACCTTCACCTGCCAGGGTTTGAGGAAGTGGAACACCTGGCCATCCTGCTACTTCGACTGATTGACGATAGCGACCATCACATTGTGCCACCCGATCTAAGACACCAGATCTCGAATGCTGTTGCTGCTCTTCATGACCACGACAAGTCTACTAGAAATTTCGTAAAGAAATACGAGTCAAAGTGGGGCTACTCGTTGTTTGGTAGGTGTCATGGAAAGGAGTCCGCACAGAGCAGTGCAGCACAGAAGACCAAATTCAGTTGGATGAGGTACGCGCAAGCCGCACAAATATCTGACGAATCGCATCTCCTCTACGTCCTCATCAAGATGTTAAAGAACAGGCCCAAAGTCAGCTCGTTATCCTCCCCTACTAAAGCTGCCGCCCAGATCAAGGGCCACTACAAACGCATCATAGACAGGATCCGAGATGACGTGCTCCTTTCGGGTCTCTGTATTCCTTTGCCTAACATCAACGCAAAGTCGATAACGACGTTCCTGTCTAAGGAGGAAAAGCGAGCAAACTACCTTGCAACAGCTGTCCCGAAGGTACTGAGCCACAAAAGGGTTATTTCATCTAAACCCTTGCCTGAAGCCCCTGCACTACCTACATGCTTTCTGTTTGTTCAAAACGTTGGGAGCACTGTTCCATAATTGCGAGCCAGTAAGGGCTGAAGTGTTCAATTTAAGCCAAAAAAAATGTTGATGAGATGACGAATAAAGAATGGTGAACTCCCAAAATATACGTATAATGTGTTTACCAACAACAAAATATATGGGCTGACATTATCATGTTTTGTTAGTATAATTTTAAATATAAGAGAGGCTTATCTAATAAGAAAAATGTAAGCTTACATTTAATTTTTAATTGCAATGTGCAGGAACTTGTGTGGCATCGACAAAGGATGATAGTATCAGAGAAAATGGGGACCAGATTTGTCTGGAGCAAGAAGAACCTATGGATGTTGAGAATGGTGTTCTACCACAAGGTAATTTGAATGTTTATGTAAATCTATATTTCTTTACAGGTTGACATACTAAAATTTGAAATATAATGTCTCTTGGTTTTCTGCTAGCATATTCATGATAATTATGCTTTTTTCATAAGGACAAATGTAAATTTTGATCTCACAAGGCTATAATAATGAATACTTTTCCTTTTTCTGGGCTATTTGGGTATAAATAAGAATTTTAATATGGCATGTACACATGTAGCCCTATACTCAAATGTTGCAGTAGCATTTGTGCTATTATGCGCAGCGCATACGTTGTCACTAGAACATGTTGAAGAACCTAATACATTTTCACCAGTCCAGAGTCAACCTTTTGTCTTAATCAATCTTGGTGTTTATAATTTGCATTATATTTCCCCAAATTGCAGGAACTGAAGAACCTGAGGAAGTGGCAGCAGACATAGAAGAGGACCTTCACGAACAGGTTGAAGAAGAAGATGCTGGACCGCCACAGGGTATGACGTCATAAAAACACTTTTTTAGAATTTTCAAATTTGGACGTCATTTTCAGAAAGAGCATAACAAATAATGTCAAAATACTGAAAATCAAAGGAATACATGTAGGTTACGTATTGGCTGAGATATGCCCATCCAAATGAATTTTACTTCAATGGGCAATCAGTGTTATAGTGCACTGGTTCATAAATTTATGAACCAGTGACAGTACACTATAAGGAGGAAGTTTGTACGCCTTAAAGTGAAGACTGAACTGATAAAAAATAAGAAGAAGTTAAAGTCTGTGGATGGTTTCAAGGCAGTCTATGTCAACGGGGATCTCACACCTCTTTGTATGCAATGCTGAGAGAGCTGAAGAAAGATCCCACAATCAAAAGTTGCTAGAGGGGAAAATCTTTTGTAGGCAGTCTGTGGATGGGCAGGAGGTCACTAAAGCCATGAACTCCCCTGACAACTTGTGGAGAGTTGGCTGGAGCGAAGCCAAAGTTACTGACCTCGGCTTCTTCCCCAAGTTCTAGGACAGGCACAGCCCGTGTAACGATGCTGTACTGGTCAACTTGTTTAGCAACGGAGGGAAGACATGAAAAGATGTCATAACAAACATGCTGGTGAGGAGCTACCAGAGCTCTCTACAGGACAAAGAGTGTGTGTACAGGGCTCTGACGGTACATGGTTCTCAGCAGAAGTCTCAAGAGTATCTCAAGAACCAAGATCATATGATGTGACAATACCAAATGGAAGAGTCCTCAGAAGAAACAGATCTCAGCTAAGAGAAATAAGCTCCGAGGACTGCCACGATACCCAAACCACCAAGCCACTAGCGAAGAAAGTTACCTTCGCAATGGAAGATGAAGCTAGTACGACCGAAGCCAACATCAAAGGACATTCAAAGATGAGCTCAAAGGGCAACAAGCACCAACACAAGCCATACACCACACGATATGGACATGAGATTCATCGACCAGCTCGCTACACTTACAGTTCACGCCCTCGCTCTGAAGCCTTGTTCTCATATACTCAACCTTTGCAGTCTTTGATTTGGATGCTGCTATGTAGATAAAATAAATTTGTCTTGTGTTTTTTTTAAAACAGGTCAGGATGGAGCCAGCTTTCAGTGTAGTGTTTGTCACCAGAAATTCAGCGTCAAATTAAATCTGACCAGGCAATTTAAGATACACAAGGAGAAGGTGATGAAAGGCCCATCCTGCCCCAAAACATTCACACTGAAGCAGAATTTGGACAGGCATGTTCAGATGCATGTGTACCCTAGTATAAGGCTGTACAAGAATGGGCAAGAATGGCCAAGGTCTACAAGAAGCTGGATGAGGCGGCCAAGACTTGACGACTTTTGGCTGCAGCCCAAATCAGCAGAGGCATTGGCAAAGAAGAAGGGAGAGTATCGGTGGGAGGGGAATGTCATCCTGAACTTTGACCAATATGCTGGGAAGAGCATAGTGGCGGCTGTTGGAGAATGATGTGGGGTACATCAACTGGCTGATGGGCCGGTACTGGGAACAGGGAGAAAGCTACCCACCCGGCAAAATGGATGAAGAACACCCATCCTGGACTACATGCTATCACTACCAGTACTAGTACAAGTAATAATAGATGCTTATATATATTATGGTTATCAAATTTGAGGCTGCCTATGTACATGAACTAAATTTGTGTTCTTTTTGTTCTAACAGGTCAGGATGGAGGCCAACTTTCAGTGTACAGTTTGCCAGCAAAGATTTGGTGTAAAATCCAATCTCACCAGGCACATGAAGTGTCACCAGGAAAAGCAGATCAAGTGCCTGTCCTGCCCCAGAACTTTTGAGCTGAAACAGAATTTGGAGGGGCATGTGCAAACTCACCAGGCCCCAAAAATCAGGATGTACAAAAATGGACTAGAAGCCCTCCTTGACTCCACACCAGAGGCCAAGGTGTATAAGACAATGGATGAGGCGGCCAAGACCGTCGACAATGTTTGGCTGCTTCCGGAATCGGCAGAGTCAATGGCGAAGAAGAATGGCGAGTTCTTGTGGGAGGGCAACGTGGTGCTGAACTTTGGCCAGTATGCTGGAAAAACACTCATGTGGCTGGTGGAGAACGATGTTGGCTACATCAACTGGCTGATGGGCCAGTACCTGGAGCAAGGCGAGAGTTACCCTCCCGCAAAATGGGTAAAGAACGTCTTGCTGGACTACGTACACCACTTCACGCCAGTGATGCGCCACCTGGATGCAACAAGGAGGGTGAGTTGCTAGAACCATTCACTGAGCGGCAAATGCTTGCGAACGTGGTGAATTTGGGATTTCGCCAGGATTTGTAAAAGGTTGCAAGAAAGTTTGCAAACAGTTTTTCTTGTCGCAAAGAAATTTTGAACATGTTCAAATTTTCTTTGCGAATTTATTTTTCCGCAAACAGTTGCAAGCGTTTGCAAAACAGTCGTAAGCCTTTGCAAACGGTTGTAAGACGGTGTCGCAGAAATTCTTTTTGATTCACCAATGCTAGCGATCACATGACCATATGGTTCCTATATAAAATCGAACCATTGAGAGAAATTTTCCATATAGATCGTCATGCCAAGGAAGCAAGGTATGCCTACTAAAAGGAGAGCAAAGACCCCTCGGCGACAGGGGAGGTCCATGCCCTGGCCGAGGAAGAACGCCCTCCAGTCCAGGAGGGTGCTACTAAACCCCCTGCTGCTGCTGAACCCACTGATGTTGAGTCCTCTTCCTCATCACCCTATGATGATGGTGAGAAAAAACAGAAGAGGAAGAAGTCCTGTGTTGCCTATGCTTGTACATCAGAAGACAAAGAAGTGTTGGCTGCCTTTTTTGAGGAGTACCCCATTTGCTTAAAGTCCCTAATAGTTGCCAACTGCCTTTCACTAACACTTTCGCAAACATTTGCTCAAATGTTGCTAATTGTCGCTAAATATCGCTAATGGCAGAGGCAGCAGGATAATAACACTCGCTTTGTAGCCACGCTTTTAAATTTGAAAACTTTGTAAAGAAATATGAAAGCAAGTGGGGTTACAACGTATTCGGACGCTGCTATATATCGGTTAGTTTCGAGTTATTATTTACCAGCCATATTATAAATTATTATCTATAGCTCTTTGCTAGTGTCTTTTTTCTCAAGGGGAATGGACTATTCGATGAGGAAAAGTTCCCCTTTTTCGTTGAAAGATCGAATCCACGACACGGCCGCGTTGCCGATGGATACATCAGCCGGCGCCACGGGCTGTGACAAGGTCACAAAGTCCACGAAGGCCAAGGGCCGTGTAAAGACGCCCGGCAGTGATAAAGCTGCGAGCAAGGCTCGATCCCGGTCAAGGACCGATGCAGTTTTCGTGATACTTGACAAACTAGAGGGTATAGTTCAATTTTGTATGATAATTTTCTTTTCTTATACATGTATAATTGTGCATTTTGCTATTTGCATATTTCTCATTACTTTTAAAATTTATAACTTTTAAAATGTATTATGCACTTTGGCTGCCAACCATTTGATTAATAAACTCTTTTCAATTCAATTTAATTCAATTCACCAGTGCCGTCCAAAATACCAAATATGGGTGGATGAAATTTGCACAGGCCGCCGAAATCACTAAGAAGTCAGGGCTTTTGTACCTGGTCATCCAGGAACTTAAGAATTTGGTGTGGTAATCATCATAGCACGGATGTGTGTTCAAAACAACCAAGTGCAGGCGCTGTTCAAAGATTAGACGTATCGAATGTGTATGTCGCAGCGCAAAAGACTCGCAAACGGAAAAGAATGGTAAACAAAAAGACAAAGACAGTAAACAAAAATATAGTTCTGGTAAACATGGTAAATCAAGCCATAAGAAGGATGTGCGTACAGTAGACGAAACAAAACAAACAAGGTCTAAAGTAGTTTGTCTCATGATTAAAAGATTACAACACCCGGTATTCCCAGGCAATTTCTCAGCCACGGACTTACGACTTCTGCAGCAGACTTATCAAAGCGCTATGCTGCAGAAAGCTGCACAAATTTTCTACACCAAATTCAGCAGCAGACTAATCACAACGCCCAATTTCTGCAGCGAGATTTGCAACTACTTAATATGCTGACGTCACCGCTAAGTGACGGCTTCATTCATAAAGTTCTTTGACGAAAACTTTTGACAAAAGAAAAAGGGGAATTGACATTTTAGCGGACAGTGGTCTATTTTGGTCTGTTTAAGCATTTTTCGGAGGATTTTGTCACACAATGTGAAAGCTACGGTGATCAAGTTCGGGTGGATGCGGTGGGCACAAGCAGCATCCATCACCGATGAATCAAGGCTGCTGTACCTGCTCATCACCCTGAACAAGAATCAGCCGCAAGTGAGCACCATCTCGTCACCTACAAGGTAGTGGACAGGCTGAGGGATGACCCAGTTTTATCCGGAATTGACATCCCTCTGCCAAACATAAATGCAAAGTCTATCACCACATTCTTGACGAAACAGGAGAAGAGAGCCAACTATCTAGCCACCGCCCAGCCTAAAGTGAAACCACATAGGAAGGTGATCTCCAAGACCCCCATCCCCAAAGTTGTTGAGCTGCCTTCATTCCTCCCACCTCCTTCCTACACCCAGGTACAATACGATCCAGTTCCCCACCAATCCGGAAGGCGCTTTGCAGAGAAGAGGCGGGCTCTTGACTTCTCTCAACCTGGGCCGTCGTCATCATAAGAACAAGACAAGCCGCTGAAGCTACCCCGTCGGCTCATTCCAAAGCCGTCTGCATCACCAGCAATGCCATCAGGATCTGCTGGTATTCCAGTACTGGTTGTTGTGCCAGGCCAACCGAAGGCTCAGACCATCACTGTGCAGCAGCCGGCTTTGACTGGTGTTACGGTGTGTCCTGCTCCTCCCCCACCACCAAAGCCGTCATATGTGATCCCCAAAGCCACATCAAAACCATGTGTGGAATGCCACAATCCAAATTGCGGAGGACTGCGGAAGAGGACGGACAAGAAAGAAGTTCACCTTTTGTCCAAACACAAACAAGTCTGTGACACGAGGATTTACAAAGGTGTATGACAATTATGAACATTTTGTGTGTGGTTACACCTTATTCGGAAGCTGCCTCGGCCCAGAATGTCCCCAGACCAGTGCTGCCCAAAAGACCAAATTTGGGTGGATGAAATTTGCACAGGCCGCCCAAATCACTGCGGAGTCGAGGCTTTTGTTCCTGGTCATCCAGGTACTTAAGAATCAGCTGATTGTTTCTTGACCGTCTCCTACATAGACCGCTTCCAACATCAGGGCAAGGTACAAGAGGATCTGTGACAGGCTTTGTGATGATCCAGTCCTCGCCACACTCAATCTCCCTCTTCCAAACATCAATTCCAAATCCATTATAAATTTCATCGGCAAACAAGATAAACGTTCCAATTCCCTGGCAACTACACATCGCAGACTACTGGAATGTCACGGACTGGAGCCAACAAACACATGCTTTCCCCGAGGTCATGATGACGATGAGGGCATCGAGGATGACCCCATCGGTGAGATGTGTATCAAGTATTCATCTCGTGTCAAGAGCGAGGAGCCAGTGACCTACACTCCTGAACAGGTAGATGTCCTGATGGGGCGAAGACACCTGCATCTTCCAGGATATGAGGAAGTGGAACAGATGGCACTCCTCCTTGTTAAACTGGCAGATAACACGGACCAGCATCATTCCAACTGAACTTCGTCTTCAGATATCCAATGCCGTTGGTACAAGAGGATCTGTGACAGGCTTTATGATGATCCAGTCCTCGCCACACTCAATCTCCCCCTTCCAAACATCAATTTTATGCCAATTTTGACATGATTTGACAACAACGTAGCTTTTTTTTGTAGAACAAGGTTCAGCCAAAATTTGGATCGTGATATTGGTACTTTTTGTAGTGTGAATGACCGTGGAAATGGCGAATCCTACATTTCAGCTCTTCTCTGATGAGGAAATTAGAGAACTTGTCGACGGCATAGAGTCAACAAACACAAAGAGATCAAACAAATTTGCAATTTCCAGGTTTGAGAGCTTTGCAGCCTTCACAGGTACAGATTTGACCAGTCTCTCCATCCTGGAGTTGGATACATTTCTAGTGAAGTTTTACGCGGCTCTGCGGAAGGATTACGGAACAGTGTATTCGAAGAGAACCATCCAAATCATCCGGCATGGAGTACAGAAAAAATACCTGGATGTAGTTCAGATCGACATCGGTGACAAGGTGAAGTTTCCACAAAGTTTTCACAGCAGTGCTAGTGAAACATTTGGATCGTGATATGTTTAATTGATGTTATTGTTTTCTTTGTAATTGATTAATTTTGCATTATCTTATAAGTTGTATTTTATTGTATGGGGCGCTTTTTATACAAGCTTATAGCTTTCTAAAGTGTTCCTCAGTACACATTTTACACTGTATTATATCTTGTATTTTAAATTGTGAATAAACTGAAATTGAAACTGAATTGAAATTGAAACTAAAGAGAGAAGGAAAGGGATCAGTGAAGCACAAGCCCACTATTTCTTCGACCGATTTGGAAAAGATACAGGCCTTCAGTGAGCTGGATTGTAGCTCCCCCATGGGTCTTCAAAACAAGGTTTTTGTCGATATAATGACCTTTTTCTGTAACCGAGACTGGGAGAATGTGCGGACAATGAAGGCATCCGATTTCCTCCTCGAGACTGACAGCAATGGGGTGAGATACATCAAAAAAAGAGACACACTGACGAAGAACAATCGCCAAGGACAAGATGAATCCAAATCTGGGTACATGTACATGTATGAGTTGCCCGGGCAGTGACCGCTGCCCAGTTCCTTCATATCTCATGTACATTTCCATGCTGCACCCAGGTTGCCAATTCCTCTGGCAAAGGCCTAAAATAATTGCGCATTTGGTTAGTCATGAAATAAAGGTCATATTTCTTTTTTATATTTAAAGGAGCGGGCATTTGGTTAGTCATGAAATAAAGGTCTTATTTCTTTTTTATATTTAAAGGAGTGGGCGCAAACAATTTTGATCTTGATTTCTTTTGCAAAACATATCAAAGACAAACAAATAAATTTTAAAAAAAATAAACAAACAAACGAACACTAGTTTGTCTCATGATTAAAAGATTACAAAAAGCAAAAGCCTACAACACCCGGTATTCCCAGGCAATTTCTCAGCCACGGACTTACCACTTCTGCAGCAGACCAATCACAGACCCTAATTTTTCTACAGCAGACCAATCAAATCGCTATGCTGCAGAAAGCTGCAGAAATTTTCTACAGCAAATTCTGCAGCAGACCAATCACAACGCCCGATTTCTGCAGCGAGATTTGCATCTACTTAATATGCTGACGTCATTGCTTCATTCATAAAGTTCTTTGACGAAAACTTTTGACAAAAGGAAAAGGACAGTGATCTATTTTGGTCTGTTTGAGCATTTTTCGGAGGATTTTGTCACACAATGTGAAAGCTACGGTGATAACACATCAATTGTTTCCGTGTTATTGGGCGAGTATTCCATAAAAAACGTTTTTTAGCAATTTTTGTAATGCACCTGAAAGTGATCGTACCACTTGCGGAGAGAGAGCGATCTCTCCCCCAGAGCTCCCCCGCTAATTGTTCCCACCACCCGCTGCATGTGTGCTGATCGTGTAATGCAGCCTAGGCTAGGCCCTAGTGAAATGGATTGTTTTAACACTTTGTTATTCGGTCTTTCTCGTTAATTTGCAGCCCAATATCATGAATAAGCATGGAGTTTAAGTGCCCCACATGTGGACTAACTTTTTCCACAAAGTCAAACCTGATGCGCCATCAGAGAACACATCAGGAAAGAAGGAGTTCGAGTGTCCCGACTGCGGGAAGAATTTCACCCTGAAGCAGAACTTAGTGAGCCACAAGCTAACACACCACTACCCGCAGATTCCCATGTACAAGCGTGGGGAGGCGCAGTTGAAGTGTTCAGAAGAGGCAGCCAAGTTCCGCGCCCGACAATCATCACAGGTAGCTGTTGCTGACCATAATGAGAGATCAGGAGTCGGCGGAGAAGGAGGCCAAGGCCTGCGGTCATGATTTGTGGCGTGGAAACCTGAAATTAACATTTGGGAAGTACGCAGGCCAAAGCTACAAGTGGCTTCTCGAGAACGATGTAGGGTGGGTGGTGTGGCTCATGAGTCAATTCATACTGAGGGGGGAGAAGGCTCCTGAGCTGCTGTGGCAGAAGGAGAGACTGCTCGAGTACACAAGGGATTACTCCATAATAATGGACCCTATCAACAAGCGTGTCCACCAAGCTGAACAGAAGAAGGAGAAGGCCCCCACCCCCAAACCGGACAAGTTCGACCCAGAGTTCATCGAGGATGCTGAACTCCTCTCTGTCGTTGGTGAGTTGATGTGTTATTATCATACACACGGACAAACAAGCATACGAACAAACAACAAGAAGCAGACATAATGTCCTGAAAATCAATCCAATTGAGTGGGCCTATTTACACACGGGTTGTATGGCATTTCAGCGTAGCTGGCGTGCTCCTAGCCAGCGGGGGCGCGTGGGGCGTAGACGAATCACAGAGTCCATGAAGATATATAACTTTGAGAGCATTACTGCACAACCGCTCTTCGTTGAATGCGATGACCGATGAGCAATGTTTTTATGGATGTTTGTTGCTACCAAGTGTGGACAGAATAGGAGGTAAGTGATATACTGTATGTAACCATCATTATTTGAAAGGGATCCGTCAATTTTTTCCTTGTCTTGTAATATAACCTAAAATTACCTGTCGAAGTCGCGGTAGGAACAAAAAACTGACAACAAAATGCACGAGTGGGACTACTACGAACAACAATATGCACGGGTGGGACTACAAAACTACCGTGCTCGATGACAAGTTCTAGTTCTTTACTTATATTCTCGTTTCTGATGGACAGTATGTTTTGAAAAAAAGAACCATTTCACCATGTTCGTTATAATCATGATAAATTACCAAGTATTGAGTCAGAGATTTTTACAAACAGACTGAGACTGACTAGAACCTAAATCATTTTTTTTTTTTCATTGCACATTTGCAGGTTAAATCAAGATGGAGGCCGATATCTTCGATTTCGAGTGTCACAAGTGTCATATTAAATTCTAAAGTAAATCCAACCTGGCACGTCATCTGAAATCCCATGAGCCAAAAAGTCTTCAATGCGAACATTTTAAAAAGACATTTACACTAAAGCATCATCTCGATAGGCATGCTAAGCAACATGTCTACCCTGTTATACGTATGTACAAGCTGTGCTGAAGTGTACAAAAGAAGCCGAAGAAGTCAATCAACAAGCAAGCAAGTCTACGGCAGTAGATGATGTATGGCTGGACCCAATTACTGCGGAGGAAGCTGCCAAGAAATCAGGCCACGAACTCTGGCGATCTAGAATTGTGATAACATTCGGGAAATATGCAGGCAAGACCTTCAGGTGGTTGATAGAGAACGATGTTGGTTGGGTTGTTTGGCTGCTTGCTGCCTTCTGTCAACATCCTGAACTTGGAGATAAACAACCCACCATGCAATGGCAGAAACAACAACTACTTGAGTTTGTCCGCAACTTCGACAGCATTATGGTCCATCTAGATGAGCGTCTGAAGGTAAGAAATCATATATTTTGTTTACGTTGCGCACGTTGGATCAAAGTTCAGTAGCGTCTGGAATGTTTCCCACGCGTGCTAGCTCGGACGTGTTTAGCTACAACAATTGTACTTTTTTCAATTGCGTTGATCAACGCTTTTCAAATAATGATTTACAATGATAATTATCTTCATACTAAAGGGACATTTGAAAAAATCCAACCCTATTTTAGTCTTCTCTTACCATAAGCTAAACAACACGGTAGAAGAGAAACGAGGAAGCTCCAAGTAATTTTTGTGGATTGGACACTTTACAGGTATGACTTTAACATTGTGGTTGACCGATTTAAACAAATTCTAAATCTGAGCTTCCTGACCTGTGTAATTATGTTCATATGGAAGAAAAAACTTAATATTTTCTAATCTGGAAATTTATCTTTAAAAAAATGTTATTTTCACACAATCAACTTACTTGTTTTAGCTTGACGTTTCGAACATCATCGTTGTTCTTCATCAGAAACAAGTAAGTTGATTGTGTGAAAATAACATTTTTTTAAAGTAGCAATTTCACAATCAGATGAATCTTATCATGGAAATTTATCATTTAAATTTATTATAAAATTTCCTGTGTACATGCGTATAAATAATAACACACACACAAAGAAACAGATTAATTTATTCATATTTCATTATACCCAACATCATAAACAATTATTGTTTAAAAAATTGTTCTCATTTTAATTATTTTGTGAGATTACTGTAATACAGTTATAATTCAAGTATTTAATTATTTTCTTTTCCCCCTCTTTTCTTTTAAGCAGAACAAGATCAGATTCATATATTTATCAGGCCAAGTATTTCATGAATTTCTCTTTTTTCCTTTTCTTTTTCAGTGGAGGAAGAGCAGGCCAAGGAAGAGGAGACTGACGACGACAAGGAGGATGAAGGAATTGTAGGAGATTCCAAGGATCCTGAAGATCCCATCGATGACATCAGTGTCACCCATGCTGTCCTCGTCAAACCAGAAGAGGTGACGACGGATGTCAGCCCTTTCACGGGGGACGTACTCGCGCCACGCAAACATCTCCATCTACCTGGTTATGAAGAGGTGGAGCAGCTTGCACTGCTGCTGATTAAGCTCGCTGACGACTCTGATGAGCATCTCATACCAGCCGACCTTCGTCTTCAGATCTCCAACGCGGTTGTCGCTCTCTCGGCCATGACAAGCTGCCAAATCTTTTGTTAAGAAGTATGAGTCGAAATGGGGCCATACATTATTTGGCAGAGTTCTTGGTCCGGAGTCCTCGCAAAGCAGCGCAGCACAGAAGATGAAGTTTGGCTGGATGAGATATGATGCTCAAGCCGCAGAGATATCCGAAGAGTCGCGCTTGTTATATGTCCTAATAAAGATGCTGAAGAATCGGCCCGCAGTCAGCATCCTGTCATCGCCCAACAAGATAGCCAGCAAGGTAAAGGGCCGATACAAGCGCATCGTCGACCGAGTACGAGATGACAGGGTGCTGGCTGAGATGCCGATTCCTCTCCCGAACATCAATGCCAAGTCCATCACCAACTTTCTGAACAGGGAGAACAAAAGGACAAACTACCTGTCAACAGTCGTACCCAAGGCGCCGAGTCACCGGAGAGTAATGACGAGCAAGCCGATTCCAGATGCGCACTCTCTCCCCAAATATCTCATTCCCCCCAACAGGGAGCAGGTGCAGTATCGGACGGTAGCTCTTGAAACCCGTGACATGCGTGGGCACAAAAGGAAGTTAGATTTAGGTACTCCACACACTGCGCATGGCTTACCCACATTACTGCCACGTCCAATACCCAAGGCCCCTATTCTGATGGTAGTGCCTTCTCAGCCGAGTGCTGCTTCAGTCTCATTCCTCCCCTCAAGGTTTGGGCCCTTTACTGTCACATCCCCTCCATTTAAATTTAAATGAGGAAAATCCCCTCAACGAAAAAACACAAAAACCAGACAAAAAAAACAAAAACACATCCCAAACATTCAAAAACATCTCACAAACCTTTTGGCCAATAGATGGCACTATTTGTACCTCGGACATGGGGCTGAAAACATGGCTGAATCACTGGGCGTGGTGATCATGTACTTGGGGGGGGGGTCGTTCGCCATTCCCAGGCGGTCTCCCATCCGAGTTTCAACACTAAACTCAACGAACCAATTAAATAGGTAAGGGTAAACTCAACAGATCAATTAAATCGCTCTGTTCAGTTGCATCGAGTCGAGTTGCGACTCATCTGACGAATCAGAGGCCTCTGATCAGTTCGCTAGCTCATTTGAAATTCATGACGTCACCCTTCCCATTCATGAAAGTTTTGAGAGCCGCGCTAAACAAAAGGAGTTGGAAAACTTTATACAAATGGAAATTGAAAACTTTCTGCTAAGATTGTAGTTGGCTACAGTCCTGGAAATTCGTTGACTTTTCCTGTTTTACTCGGACCAGCACCATACCCATCATTTGATTTGCCTTGAAATGCCTTGGTGAGTAAGAAAACATTAATGCTTTTTTTCTAGCCCGACTGGTGCACACGTAATTTTGTGTTGTAATCACACAATATCTGTAGTGTAGTAACGTGACGTGAGCGTGTAAAGACTAAAGTATAATGTAACCAATTGATGTAACATACGACGACAACTTGTACTACTCTACTAAGTTATACAAATCGTAGTGTAGGATGGGTTATGATGAATCTGTTCAAAAACCATTACATATTTACACTATTATAAATAATTAGACGCACATGCCACATTAATTATGGTATTTGCATTCCATGGGAATGGCATATGGACTAAATATAGCTAGGCCTAATTATTTTAAAAATTAAGTAAACTAAAATGTGTTTTTTTGTGTTGTTTTGAAACAGGTCAGAATGGAGGGAAATAGACAGCCGGGAAAGGCAGTAAGTGTCCTGCCCAGTTCAATGTGAAGTCGAACCTTACCAGGCACCTGAAGGTACATGAGGAAAAAGAATTTAAATGTGTGACCTGTGGCAAGACATTCACATTACAGCAGAACTTGCAGACCCATTCCAAGCAGCACGCGTTCCTTTCATCCTCATGCAACTTTCCCCTGGAGTGAGGAACAAGTTCCCTGCAGTGCTAGTCGGGAAGCGGGCCATTGACAGGCAAATTGTCGGGATGTTATCTGACCGAATAAATGCTTTGTCAATGAGCAAGGTTCACCGAATGGTAGAGAGGCAGCACGAGCAGTGGTATGCTGGACAGAGGGATCTGTACAACACCCTCAACATGGAGGCACACACTGCAGAGTCAACGGGGCCGCGCAGAGGGGGATACTGCCATTCACCAACCACCGGTATACGCCCCCAATGCCACGGACCATGAGGAGGGCCCATCTTCTGATGGAGATGGAAAACAGAGACTCCATCCTAAGCACGACGGGCGAGATCCTCAGTATTGATTGCACAAAGCAGGTTAGTAGTCATTTTAATACATTTTAATAGCACATTAGAAGTCTTAATTGAAGTGATGCACTTAATATAATACATAATAATGTCTTTCATTTGCATGTATCCATTAATGTAAATATCAATGTTTTAGGAGGATTGAAATTAATTTATTTGATTGTATATCTTTGTTTTCCATGCAGGTTCTGAAGAAGATCTACGGCGAGGGGAAGGGGAATTTCCAGTACCTTACCAGCGTACTTAATGAGTGGGGCCAGTTCGTCACCACCATTGTAGTGGCCTCAGAATCAGAAGAAGCCTACGCCAGGATGGCAAGGGGGGTGATTGCTCGCTTTGAGAGGGCTCGTGCTCCGCCGGTGAAAGTGCTCTATGCCGACAACAACTGTTGTAGGTATGCCATTATTGGAATTATTATGAAAATGAAACAAAAGATACTTGAATGTACTTTAAAAGTTTTATCTCTAAACTTATAATATCCAAGGTTTCTTCATTTCTATGTTTCTTTTTCTTCAGATACTTCATGATCTGGTTCTTGGTGAGACGGTGATAAGGAGTTCAAACCAGCTGAATGTCAGACAACATTTTACAATTTTTGTTTTGTTTTCTTTTCAGGGATGGTGGTGCCTCATGGTATGAGACCTTGTTCGAGCCGTGGGTACATGCTGGCATGGTGGTCAGACTCGACATCCGCCATTGGCTCCACCGATGGGATGCGGTGGTCATCAAGCAAACCCACACCAAGTATGCGATGTTCATGAGTTCCATGGCCGGAGCTATTTTTCTTTATTTTGCTGGTGTACCTTATATCCTTTGCTGTACCATGGAACAGCGTAATGGAGAAGATGAAGGTCGCTGGACAGAAGGGGCCCACTCTGGTTGATGATCCTCGCCAGATTCAGAGGATGAATACCCAGGAGGAGATGCTGTATGGCAAGGAGCACGTCTACAACCTAAACTTTAGAGGCCCCATGCTACCACCAACCAACCCTGAAGAGGAAGAACTACTCGGTGTAGAATATGCCGTCTCCCAGTCCACTGCTTTTTCTAACTCAAGTACTAACCGGTCCAGACGCTGCTTGACTTCGGTGATGGGACGAGAACCATTATAGGATTTTACCGATATAGGATTTTACCGATCGCGACCGTCATGTAGAAAGGACTTTGATTCGCTCCGCCACCGATCCTATATAATAAGCATAGTTAAACAGCAAGAATTTATGTTATCTGCGCCTAATTTCTACGCAACGGGAATGCACAAGAATGCCACGGGAGCCGCGCTGGGGGGCAAGAGGAGGAGACCTCCTACCCCAACCAGTCCTAATGCGCCCAACGGAAACGAGGAGCTTATTGCAGATTTCGAAAAAATGCTTGATTCTCGCGTGGAGAAAGTGGCTAAAAGACTAGAGAACATTGAAGCGAACTTCGGAAAGAAATTCAATGAAATTGAACAACGTTTTGACGAAGTCGCACTATCGCTAGATTTTCAGAATAAAATGGTGGAGGATTTAAAACTAGGAAATTCCTGCTATCAAAAAGGATCTGGAAAATGAAAAGAAAGACAGTCAACAGGAACTCGACAAACTGGCTACATATGTTTGCCGAGAAAACTTGGACTACCCAAACTAACTGAGGAGGACACTGACAAAGTCGTGAGAGAATTTTATAAAACTAATCTAAAGCTGGATGAGGCGGAAGCAGAGTCAATGATTCATCAGAGAATACATCGAGTTCCCAGCACACAGAAACCAAGCCCAATAAAAATAAGATTCCTAAGATACGCTGACAAAATGAAGGTGCACAATCACGCAAGGAATCTAAAAGGAACATCATACTTTGTCACTGACGACCTTCCAAAAAGGGCTAGAGAGGAAAGGAAGAGGCAAATACCAGAGATTAAGAAAGTGCGTGAAAGGTCAGACTTTCCACTGGCTCCTGGAGAACGTGGTCGGCTACTCTCTCCAGCTGTTGGACCAGTTTATCCAGACAGGAGAGAGCAATCCATCCATGCGCTGGCAGAAGGAGCAACTTCTTGAGCTGGTGAACGGCTACCCCATCCTGGTCAAGGAGCTGGAGATCCGAAAAAAGGTGAGACCTTTTCTATTTATTTTGATAGCTTAAAGTAGCACCACGTCTGTACTACTTTGTTGAAGATTACATCATCTCATCTTCAAAGTTTGATAATAATAGATGCTATGGTAATAGCCGGGGGTTATAGCAATTATTGACAATAATAAAACAGAAAAATATAGCTGGATTAAATTTTTACATCTGATGGCCATTTATTTTAAACATTCTTTTATTTTCTCTTTCTTTTTACAGAAACATCAGAAGAAGGCAACAAAGGATCTGGTGCCCGATCTTGAGGAGGAATTTATCGATGATGCGTAGCTGTTGGCCCTCGTGGATGAGACCATCCTAGATTCGGAGCTGTCGACCTCCATTTCAACGAAGTTGACCACCACCGACAAGCTGTCAACACCGTCAACAAGCACTGCGCATCCAGAAGGGTCATCTCTAGAAGGGTGGCAGTAGTCCTGGGAACACCCACCTCCCAATGCTCAGGCCATGTATGCTCCCAACATTCCATGGTTGAAGAGTGACGGGACACATGGTTTGTTTCAACGCCCTGCCTTTGGGTCTAAGACCACCTTCATGCAACCAATTGCATCGTTCTTCATGACAAAGGTTTTATTCTGGCGGCCAGCTCTTGGTTGGAATCTCTGTTTCAGGAGTGGGCGGACGAGGGAATGGTCTTGCGGCTGGACATACGGCATTGGTTGCATCGCTGGGACGCAGTCGTCATTAAGCAGACACACATAAAATATGGGCCGTTCATCAGTGCACTTGCTGGCGCTATTTTCGCTTACAACCTTGACGATCTAACGGCGCTGATCAACGCTTTGAGGAAGGATGACCCTCTCTCAAGACGGACTTCCAAATGATGAGCCACACCAAACCCCACCATCATATGTACAGCGCGTGACCCGTGGTGTCGAGGTGAGTTTCCTTATTATTCTCAAGTGCTAAATAAAACATGTGCAAACAGAATCATGGGCAGGACAGAATTTGCCCTTGCTGAAGCCAGGTGATCCAGTAAGGATGTCACCATTACCTGGGTCAAAGCAGTGGCTACCTGTGACGGTACTTGATCATCATCGTACACCACGGTCCTTCGTCTTTAGACCACAATGGAAGGAAATAAAAATGGAATCGCAGACAGCCTGGTTTGCCACTCACCAAGCAAACCGCAGGCCAAATCTACTTCATATTCATGACTTAACAGCCTTCCATTCAAAAAGCTTTTGTGGAAAACTTTTAACAAAATGAGTTATAAAACTGGATTATTTGCTCCTTTAGGAGCACTGTTGAAAGGATTTTTTCACAGCGAGTGAAAGCTGAGGTGATACTCCACGGAAGACATCCGCCTGATTGAGTATATAATAAAACGTGTTTTTATAGCTTTTTTTTTTTCTCAACCAAGTCCAACCTCGTTAGGCACAAGAAAACACACAGGGATAAGGATTTCGCGTGCTCAGAATGTGGAAAACTGTTTACACTCAAACAGAATCTGGTGAGCCACAAGCGGGTACACTATTACCCGAAAATACCACTGTACAAGAGGAGAGAGGCGCAGCTGAAGTGTTCGGGGGAGGCTGCGGAGGTAGCGGAACGCCCCCACGCAACAGTGGCTGACCAGTTCCGGCAGCAAGAGTCAGCAGAAAAGGAGGCGAAGCGATGTGACCATGACTTGTGGCGAGGGAAGCTCATCATCTGCTTCGGAAAGTATGCAGGCAAGACAAACAAATGGCTCCTTGAGCATGATGGATTGGTGGTCTGGCTACCGAGTTGGTTCATCCTGACTGGAGAACGACACCACACACACTGGTTAAATGATGAGGGGTCATTTATATGATATTTACTAATTTATCAAGTTGGGAATAGCCAGGCACCTACTCTGGCAAGTATAATGTTTGAGTCGGACATATCATTCACATATTTGATCATCATGTCTCGCATGGCAGCCGTAGCGAGACAGAACCCACTGACGTGGTCTAACCTCCACACCAGACTTCGGTCATCCCCGTTTGATTGTGGAAAACTCTTCCCCAAGCAACTAAGGACATATTTCAAGAACAACACGCTAGCTATTAGTACAAATGAAGGTTATCTAGTAGACAGCGTCCTCACGACTACAGCGTACCTCATCTCTGAAACGTTTGACGTGATGTACAGCGGAATGACGACAAAGGCGATTGTGTACATTGTCCTGGTAGGACCACCGTCCACCAGCAAATCCCAAGCTATATCAGTCGGAGCACAAGATCCGCTAAGCACCATCTCCAATGCACGCGATGACCTATCGATCGACATCGGGAGAGCTACATCAGCGGGAATATTGCAAAGACTTTCACAGGGCAATGGCATGCTCATCGACAGCGAGATTCACGATGTAATGAAAATAGCAAAGAACGACTCCGAAAACGTGAGCGGGGACATCGCTACACTATGCCATATTTTTAGCCGAGAGAAGGTCTCTAGACCAAAAGTCAACAGACAAATCAAATTGCTCCGTCGACTTTTTATGAAGCAAAGATCCAGGTTGTCGAACCAATAGATCGTCCAGAAAATCTGTGACGTCATGAATCTCATGAATATTCATCACGTTGTCGTCCGGAGGGTTTATCTAAACTTTCTAATTTTTAGGAAATTCATGATTTCACAAAAATGTGGATGTTTTAGTGTTTTTTGAACTCCCCATGGATTACATCTTGATTGAACTGCCGCTGATATCAGGTTTGTCAATATTCTTTATGGAAAAATGGAAATTTTTGACCATTGTTGACCCATTGATTTACACTATAGTCCCACATGTTGATTTTTTTGTGGTAAACATCCAGAATTGCACATGTTAATCTGATTATTTAATTTCTTATTCATTGCCTTCGATATATAGGTTAAATCATGACCCATTGTTTTATACTGCTGTCTCACATATTGAATTGGAAAGAGTTCCATATGGTCCTGCTAGAAGATCACGCGATATTGAGCCTTGGCCCTTGATTAAGGCACTTGCTTGGCTAAGAATCTTATTAAAATTATTGACCTTTTGTTGAACAAGAATTCTTGCCTAGAATGTTTATGTGGTAAATGTCCTGACTTGTGAATCAAATAGATTATTTCTTTTCTTTCCTTCTTAAAAAAAGCTTGTTTAGCAGGTTCAGAGTTTTAGTGGCTGTTTCCGTGTCCAGGTCAAGTCTTCCAATGCGATGGAGGGGCTCCATGAATGTCCAGAATGTGGACAAAAGTTTACCGTGAAGTCAAACCTGGCGAGACATTGTAAGATCGATGATGAGAGGGCTTTTATGTGTGGGCAATGTGGGAGCCGGTTTACGCTGAAGCAGCATCTTGAACGACACTTAAAACTTCACTTCTACCCCAAAAATTCCTCTGTATCGTGAAGGGGAGGCACTATTGAAGAACACCGAGGAGGGCAATCGAGTTTGGAAGCAAGACAAGGTGAAGGTGGTGGACAACGTGTGGCAGGACTCAATAACTGCCGAGAGGAAGGCCAAGAAATATGCCCAGGAGTATAGGAGATCAAGGCTGGTCATCACGTTTGGGAAGTGTGCTGGGCAGACGTTCCAGTGGATTCTGGAGAACAGTGTTGGTTACACCCTCTGGCTTGTGGACCAGCTTATCCAGCATGGGGAGCACAATCCAATCCTCCGCTGGCAAAAGGAGCAGCTGTTGGAGCTGGAGAATGGTTTCCCGATCCTAGTCAAGGAGCTGGAGAGACGGAAAAAGGCGAGACTTATGTTCTATTGATAAATGCTGTAACAACATGAAGTCTGATGGGCCGTCTAAGTCAACGTCTCGGCCTCTTGAGAACAAGTTCCTCGATGATGCAGAATTGCTAGCGCTCACAGGTAAAGATTTCATAAGTTGTTTTGTGGTAGTTGATAATTGTTGTAATTATTAAACAGTCGATCATTCAGGAAGTCCTCGCACAAGAGACACTACAGCAGGCTTCGTCAACTCTATGGAGTGACCACCACAGAGGAAGCATCACCGCCAGCGTGGCTGGAGAATGTGCCAGCAGTGTGAAACATGGTGTTGTAACAGGACATTCACAACTTGCCCATGTAATGGGATATATCCATCCATGCTCTGGCAGAAGGAGCAACTTCTTGTGCTGGTGAACAGCTACCCCTGGGAACACCCAAGTCGACCATCCCACCAATGGCATCGTTCTTCACAACAAAGGTTTTCTTCTGGCGGCCAGTGGGTGTCCTTAACCTGAAGATTCGTTGCCCAAATGCCAACTGTCCAGCTCCACCTGACACCTACCTTGCCAAGAGTGGCTTTAATACCACTGCTAGACAGGTGAGATTGGTGTTCATGTATTATTTGTTTGTGATTGTGTGTTGTGTGGTTGGTAGTATGTGCGCTTTGTGTGCACTGCTGCATCCAATAACTTTCAATCTACAGTATTTTATTGAAAATTAATACATTTTGTATGTTTTTATTCTTTTCATTACGTACAGGTATGTGGCCTGAGTAACTACTACGCCCTTCTTACAGAGAGG
This sequence comes from Echinarachnius parma, assembly GCA_037951105.1. NCBI lineage: Eukaryota > Metazoa > Echinodermata > Echinoidea > Clypeasteroida > Echinarachniidae > Echinarachnius > Echinarachnius parma. The sequence goes on from JBAMJV010006659.1 coordinate 224,955, forward strand.
CTGCAGTGCTACCACTGTATGAAGGAGCATCAGCTTCAATTCAGGTGGCTTGCGTACAGTCCCAGTATCCTCATCAATCTCCCACCTGCCATCTCTAGCATGTTCTCTGCTGTGATGTGCAGCAAACGAGCCATTGATAAAGATGTTGTTCGTATCCTTGATGATCGAATCAACTCTATATCAATGAGCAAAGTTGCCCGCATCCTGCAGAAGAGTCATGATGAGTGGTTTGCAAATAGGAGGGAACTGTACCAAACTGTCCTGTACAAGGCACGCACCTCCACATCTTCTACTGGGCAGGCATGTATCCTGTCGTTTGTACGGCAAACAGCTAACTGAAAGCAGTGCTTAGAAAGCACTTCAAGAGAAGAACAGTGACGGTGGCGGAAAGGAGGAAAATGTAAAATCTAGCAGTTCTAAACACGATTGTATTTATCTTTTTTTATTTTCACTGTATTTGGATATTTCTGCCACAATAAGTACGCAGCTGACCACTGCAGATCAGCTCCTGAGCCAACCATCCATCAGCCTCAACACCAACACCGACATAGACATCAAGCTCGACATCTCTGGAAGGGTGGCAGAAATCCTGGGAGGCGACGATGTACCCACCCAACATCCCCTGGACCAAGAGTGATGGGCCACATGGCCTGTTTACACAGACAGGCTCCAAGACCACATTGAAGCCATACATGGAGTTTCTCCCTCCTCCTCTGCCTTCTTTTGTTGGGAATGCTGTGCCACCGATGCTCCCATTCTTCACCACCAAGGTGTTTTTATGGCGTCCGGTGGGTGTACTCAACCTCAAGATTCGATGCCCTAATGCCACGTGTCCTGCTCCTCCTGACCCCTACCTGGCCAAGAGTGGTTTAAGCTCCAACGCAAGACAGGTGAGATCTTTTTCATGTATTTTTCGTTTTTTGGCCTGTATGTATGTGTGTATGTACACATGTGTTTGTGTGTGTGCATGGTAGTTGGTTAGTGTTTATGTGAAACCAATAACAATGAATTTATTTTTCAAATGAATGTTTGTCTTGTCTCATTTATGTCTTTTTTGCATTTTGCAGGTGTGTACATTGAGCAGCAGCTACACTCTTCTGACTGAGAGGCTGCAGTGCTTTTACTGCTTGAAGGAGCACCAAAGGACGGGCAGTGACCTTCAGTACCGATGGCATGGGCACAGCCCATCTATCCTCATGAACATTCCGCGTTTCTTCGCCAACTTGTTCCCAGCTGTGATATATGGGAAGCGGGCCGTTCACAAGGAACTAATCCTTTTCCTGCAAGATAGGATAAACTCCATGTCCATGACCAAGCTACATCGTGTGATAAAGGAGGGGCACGATATATGGTATGCCACCAGAAGAGGAGTGTACCAGACGGTGCTCCACAGCACGCGAACCAATGCACCTTCCACCTCACAGAAGGGCATCATGGAATTCCTGAAGCCAGAAGGCAGTTATACACAACCCATCCCCCAGTCCCCCATCCCATGTGCATGGGTTCTCCGTCGGGCCCTCCGTATCCAGGAGATCGAGCAGCTGGAGGTCTTCAGGCAGTCTATACTGAGCCAGATTGGCGAGATACTCTGTGTTGATGGCACAAAGCAGATCCTAAAGAAGATAAAAGGTGATGGCCAGGGGACAATGCAGTACCTGACCACTGTGTTAAACGAATGGGGACAGTTGTTACAACAGTGTGTACTGCATCCGAATCTGAGGAAGCATACCAGTGTATGGCCCGTGGACTGGTGGCTCAGTTCAAGAGGGCGAATGCTCCCGCGCCAAAGATCCTCTACACAGACACCAACTGCTGCAGGCGAGTTCGATTTCCCAATAACTTAATTCATATACACCTGTAAACATATGAATGTTCATATTAAACAATGTTTTGAATGCAAAGAAGTAATGTTTTTCTCTTTGAGTGCTTTTGAGGCAATTTCACCTCCACGGACAAACAGGTTCTACAGCAGACCAATCACAGAGCTGAGTTTTTCTACAGCAGTCCAATGAGATCGCTTGGTTGCTCTAGAACCTGTAGAAAATTTCTACAGCAGAGCCAATCACCGCACTCAATAAACTAATTTGCATCTAATTCATATTCATGACTTCACAGCCTTCCATTCATAAAGTTATCGTGGAAAACTTTTAACAAAAGGAGTTATAAAACTGGATTTTTTGCTCTATTTGAGCGCTGTTGGAAAGATCTTTTCACAGCGAGTGAAAGCTGAAGTGATACTCCACAGAAGACATCTGGATCCGACTGGATTATCATGATTATGCATTCTTTTCTTTCATTTGTAGGTGAACGTCATGGACGCTCCTCATAAGTGCCCTACATGTCAGTTGACATTCTCAACCAAGTCCAACCTCGTTAGGCACGAGAAAACACACCAAGATAAGGAGTTTGCGTGCTCAGAATGTGGAAAACTGTTCACACTCAAACAGAATCTGGTGAGCCACAAGCGGATACACTTTTACCCGCAAAAACCGCTGTACAAGAGGGGAGAGGCGCGGCTGAAGTTATCTCCGGAGGTAGCGGAACGCCCCTTTGTTTACATGAATTTTCGTTTGTTTTATTCCCATTGCAGGATCCACCCAACATTCCAATGTACGTGGCCACCAAAGTTGTTATCATCAATGGCATACAACTCAACAAATACAAGTGCCGCAGAGGCAGCAATTCTCTTGAGGGACTACACTCCCACCTGCTACAGGCCATCCCTTCGAAGCGATGCGGGATTGTGCCTTTCCAGGTAAATACTATACCATTTCAATTAATTGTTAAGTCTTGACCATTCCATGGACATATCATATATAGCAATGTTAACAAAGTATGTATTGTTTCATTTTTCATCTTGAATTACATGATGATTGACATTAAATCATCAATGCATTTCTCTTTGTCTCCTTTTCCTCTCACCGTCAGGTCTACCTTATCTCCTTCGCGGTCCAGTGGAACGCTTGAATGGAAAAGCTAAAGGTGACTGGATGGCAAGGAAGGCGGACATCTTGCATCGATCCACGCCAGCTGCAGAGGATCAACGAGCAAGGGAGGGCGCTTTTCAGCGAAGACCATGTTTATGAACCAAACTTCTCTGCCCCCATGGCCGCAAATCCTGCAGAGGAAGAGTTGTTGGGCGTCGAGTACGCGTACTCCCAGTCCACAGACTACATTCAGAAAGGTGAGAATATTGTTTTGAAGATACTGGATTTATCTTATATAAAGTACCATATCTTATTATCATATCTCTTTATTTTGTTTTTCTTTTCACAGCTGAACTTGAAGTCAACCTGAAGTTGTCCTCGGCAAAGACGAGCATGTGGTCGAAGAGGTAACCCCCCTTATGGAAGACGTATGGATGAGGCCAATTAACCTTCATCTGCCTGGATTCCAAGAAGTCGAGGACCTTGCGCTCCTCCTTCTTAAGCTCATTAAAGGGGAGCAGCACATCATCCCCGCCCCCTTCGGCAGGAGCTTGCCACAGCTACAGGGAAACTGCAGGAGCACGACAGGAGCGCCCGCAACTTCGTAAAGAAATATGAATCTACCTGGGGCTAAACTCTGTTTGGTAGATGCTTGGGTCGTCAATCCCAGGAGAATAGCTCGGCACAAAAAACAAAGTTTGGGTGGATGCGCTTTGCCCAGACAGCATCCATTACAGATGAGTCGAGGCTCTTGTACATACTCATTGAAATGCTCAAGAATCAGCCATCTGTGAGTGGCCCGTCATCACCAACAAAAGAAGCCTCCAAAATAAAGGCCCGATACAAGTGGATCACTGAAAGGGTCAGGGATGACCCACTTCTATCTGCCGTGGATATCACGCTTCCAAATATAAACGCCAAGTCAATAACAGCGTTCATTTCCAAGGAGGAAAAGCAAGCCAATTACCTTGCCACAGCTCAACCAAAGGTGAAGCCCCACAGGAAGATATTGTAGTGACTCGCTTCACCCAATTACAGTCTGAACAACAGACTAACGCTGATCGCTATACACAGCAGCTGATTCATTCCAGCTCATACCCCAACATGTTTTCTTATCTGACTCCCAGTGAAACTTACTCCAGTGTGTTTACATAATAATAGAAGCTATTTCCTGTCTGCTGGTCCTGTTTCAACTTCACTCAGATAAGGATTTCTTTGTTCCTCAGTCACTGCACCTCGTGGTTTGACTGGGCACACACTCACTTACAGCAAGCCATGCTTTCTTCACTCTCTCTACTGACTTTTATCATAGCGACACCTCCGCTCTTTCCTCTCCTATTCGACATGGAGTTACCATTTAACCCATGGTCGTCTTCTTTTCTTCACATCAAGGGAGAGTCCGGCAACCGACATGGGGGGTTAAATTATCACCATTCTTCGACATCATCATCCTTCTCATCTACCGAGCCACTCGGACTTTCACCAATTCTTCGTTGTTCATCATTTTGTTTCATCTAACGGACACGTTTATAGCACAGCGTTCAGGCTAGCTTCTCTCCACGGCAACACGCCGGAGATCATCGCAGCCACATCGTGCGTGCTTGTTCAACGACGAAACTGAATATTGACCATCGTCTTCTCTTCATGCACGTTCGTGTTTCCTCATTTTCCTCATCATCATTGAACTCTCGTTCTCATCTCTTCCGCGAACGCACTTACCATGGACTATTCACTGTGCAATATATCTTTCAGACACTTGTTTTTATACCTTCAATAATGACGTCATCCAAATTCTATATCACTTGTGTGGACATTCTTTTATTCAGTCGTTGTACTGTATTGGGTGCTGGTGACTGCAGTATGTGTTTGCATCATCAAGAATGACACATACAATCAATCACACACCACATTTCCCCAATATACGGTTTTACTAAACCCCCATCCCAGAAGCTGTGGAGCTACCTGCATCCCTTCCACCTCCTTCCTTCACCCAGATGAAGTACGAGACCCTTCCCCACCAATCTGGAAAGCGATATGGCGGGCCCTTGAAGTCAAGATGAGCCACCGCTTCCGAAGTTACCGCGCCTTGCTCCAAAGCCGAGTCTCTCCCCATCCCCAGCAATGCCACCAGGGTCTTCTGGCATTCCCATTTTGGTCGTTGTGCCAGCCCAACCCAAGGCATAGACGATCTCCCTACCGCCGATCCCTTCCATGGGGTTGATCGTACGTCCTCCTCCTCCCCCACAGCCAAAACCTTCATGTTCGGTCCAAAAAGCAACGTCCAAACCATGTACAGCATGTAACGTACCAAACTTTGGAGGCCTACGCAAGAAGTATGTTCCATCGAAAGAAAAAACAGTGGGAAGTACACAAAAGAAATTCACATTTTGTCCAACCACAAATAGATGTGTGACTCCAGGGTTCAATAAGGTTTATGATAGTTATGAACATTTTGTTAGTAGCTAGACAGAGTACTTCTAGTTCTAGAACTCAAGCCAAGGCAATATCTACACAGCTCAGTCGCGTCAATAATAACGGCGAACACCATGGCAGACAGCATCCCAAAGATTGACTGGGGCGCACCCAACCTGGCAGAACGGTTTCAAATGTTCAAACAGAGAATGGAGTTGTATTTCAAGGTGAAACACACCCCACATTCTACTTGCTGTAGGAGAGCAGGGTCGGCGGAGATACAACTGCTGGAAACTTACAGAGGCAGAGAGGACGGATGCAGACATCATCTTCAATAAATTTGAGGAACAGCTAGAGCCACAGGAGAATTTTCGTGTGTGCCGGTTGAAGCTGTCCAGGACTATGCAACGCCCGGATTAGAAACTGGATGACTTCATCAACAGATGCAGGCAGATCGCAATCATGTGCGAATTTGAAACAAAAGAACTGGAGGAACGCCTGCTTGAACAAATCATTGGTAGCACACCAGTCCCAGACTTCCAGAAAGAGCTCCTCACCAAAAAGAAGGCATTCACTCTGCACGAAGCCTTGCAACTAGGCAGAACGTATGAGGCTTCTCATGCGCACATCGCAGAACTCCAGTCTTTTTACACAGATGCCCGTACTGTTGGGGCCGTGCAGGAACAAACTGCAGATATACGGTCAGCATGCAAGATCTGTAGTGGACAACACAAATTCGGAAGAGAGCACTGTCCAGCTGCCAATGTCCTTTGCAACTTGTGCAGGAAGCAAGGGCACTACGCCAAAAGCATGTACAGCATGGAACGTACCAAACTATGGAGGCCTACACAAGAAGTATGTTCCATCGAAAGAAAAAACAGTGGGAAGTACACAAAAGAAATTCACATTTTGTCCAACCACAAATAGATGTGTGACTCCAGGGTTCACTATTGTTTATGATAGTTATGAACATTTTGTTCAGGAAGTAGATGCCGAATTGGCAAGGCAAAAAGACGAGGAAAAGGATACTTAAAAATATTCAAACACATCATTGTTTTTGCTTTGATGGAGTGTACTTTTTGCATCTTTTACAAGAAATGCAATCGTTTTAAATGATGAGGGGTCATTTGTGATATTTACTCATTTATCTTGTTCTTTCATATTATATGCCATAGTAAGAAGCGGCTTGGAAGTACTTATATATTTGAACATTTTTCCAGTTCGCGGGCGTACTGTAAGTACACTGTACCGGTGCTGTGTACACGACCTGTTGTAAGACGCGCTTGATCTATGCGGAAACGTACGTTTATCACACATGAGCTTACGTAAATACAGTAAATACAGTACCGTGTGCATGGTGCTCGCACGCAGCGCAGGCAATTAATTGGGTAGGCTGCGCCCGGCGCCCGCGCTCGATTGGCGTGCTGCGACTGTAGATCTCGTGTTTTGACATTAGATGCCAGTACTGTTCAATGCTTTCATCATGTCTTCAACATCGGCGATCATTAAATTCGCTTATCAAAAATTGCTGGTCTTGGTATTGGACCTCTCGGTCTTGGTCTTTGTCTCGGATGACCTGGTCTTGACTACAACACTGGCCATTTGTACCCATTTTTGCGATAAAAGGGAGAGTAATTTTCCCAACATGTTCTTGGAATGCCGCAAAATAGGGGGTAATTTCAAACCTCATGATCATGCAATTTTACGCCTTTACATAAAAGTGACACTGCCAGAATCAAAGGTGTACAAGAGGGCAATGATAACACACTATAAAGCTATTTGACACGTACATCATTTGTCTAATTGCGAAACAGAGGCGAAAACACAATAACAGGTAGAAAAAAGTGGGAGAACCCCCATGAAGTTTTCCCCACTCAAACATCTCCACCCCCCTCTCACTTTCCCCACCCGGTATAAATTTCCCTGCTAGCAGACCGACGTCATAAATTGGTCGTAAACTGGTAAACACGTTGTACATATTATGTACAACTTCATCATAATGTCATTACGATAACTTTATGATGACATCATTATGACAACTTTATGACGTCATTATGACAACTTTGTTACGATGTCCTTTCAGTGTATTGTAGCTATGTATACCTACTACAGAGCAAAGATTAATGTCCTTTGGAGAGCACTTGATCTCCTATGACTTCTTTATGTTGACAAGAATGACTGTGATGTTGTCTGAGCTCCCTCTCCTGATAGCCTCCGACGCCAGTCTGTTACATGCCGTCTCAAACAACGTATTGTCTGAGCTCCCCCTCCTAATAGACTCCGACGCCAGTCTGTTACTTGCTGTCTCAAACAACATATTGTCTCTGGTCTTGGCGTCCACTTGTTCTACTTCTTCCTGTAGATGTTAAAGTTGAATGGGATATAACTTAATAAATAAATGGTTTTCAAAAATTCATAATTACAATGCAGATATAATTGTTCAAAAGTTGAACACTATTAGACCAAGAGGCCACCAGCTCAGTGCCAGAAGGAGGTCAACAATTGGGTGGTATAACAGCTCTATTTTTCATTGCATAACTGTTCCTCGCTTTACAGTGCTTTACAAATTGCGTGATTGACTTATGTAAGTTTTTTCTGTGATTGAGATATAGTGTGCAATAATGGATTTTGAGGCAACAGACAAACCATTACCACACTCAAATACAGAACAGGACATTTGTACATAAACTCTTTAACTTGTACTTACATCTAGTATATTGTTGATGAAGTGTAGGGCTGAGTCTTGGTTGAAGCCCTGCCAGAGACCATCGCATGACAGCATTAGGTAGCGATCGTTTTCTCCTAGCTGGCATTTCTTGATGTCTGGAACACAAGTTACTCCACAGTGCTTGAACCTGCCATCGCCGATTGACCGGGATACCTCCATGATTCCTTGCACACGTCCATCCCTGCATGCAAACAACATTGAAATGGTACAAAATTCAAGCCATCAATATCAAAACACTGAATATAGCAACAACGCCCTCTTGAAGCCAGCAACATAATTCATTCTTTTTCAAAGTATACAAAATTTCTGGAATCTGCCGTTGACTCCCATATTAATTTGAGCATACAACTCAAAATAATAGATCCCTCCTTGTGTTGCGGTTGACTAAACGATCAGGCAGTTTAGATTCTATAGAAGAATGTCTTACGGGCGAGTTATTTTTGTTTGGCCTCCCACCACACATGCCTAATCAGTAAGTACAACCTCACATGACCCTTTCCCTCCTCCAACATTCAATCTCCCTCCTTCAAACTTCAGTCAACAATATAGAACAACACATGTGTGGACTGTGGACTAAGCATAATTCAACCCTTTCCCCCTATTAGAAAGATAATCTTACATATATTAATGCCCACAGTTATTTAATTGATCCTCTGATTATTATGACACAGGTGTATACAAACATATGCTATGCTATGCTCTTGCTCTGCACCGGTTTTCAGTGGTGATAGGTCCATCCAGAACCAGCAGCATTGTAATATGAAGTGTTTCATTGGTTTCCATTTCTGTATCATGATTAGCTGAGTTACGTTTCTCATATTTTACATATTTGGTACAAATATTCCTGGAAACATGGTTCAACATAGAGAAGGCAATCCTTGTACTGACAGGTTACCTGATAAAGCCCCCAGCTTTCTGTATCCTGATCCTCTCCTCATAGTGGGTTGGACTGTGGTCCTTGGACAGAGAAACAAACTGGTACTTCTTGCTTTCATGGTTGCAGCGACAAAGCAGTGCCTGAAAAAGATTAACAGAGCAAAATATTTTTATTAAATAAATATGATCAATACTTCACTAGACACAATGTCAATATCAAAGGGATAGTTGAGTTTTGGTAAAGAGAGTACAGTTTTGGTCAAACTGAATTTTAGTAACGAAAACCTGCACCATTACATTACAAACTAATAGTTATAACGAGGGAACTCCACCATGCTCGAAAGGTATACAAAAATTACAAACAACTAAGTAAAAAGCTCGTTATTATTCAAAAAGAGCCGTTAAAACTCAAGAGGGCGCTCTCTAAAAACTCATTTGTTTCAACCATTTTTAATCAAAAATTGTGCATACATGTGATGTTTTGTTAAAATAATGATTAAATAGAGAGATCAAATATTCAAAAACGTCTTTTGCACATTTTTGAAAATTGTAACCATTTTTTATTTTCGTTTTTCAACGGCTGGTTCAAAATTATTGAATTATTACAATAATTACAAATTGGTAATATTTATGGATATTTCAGCTGTCTATGAACCAATTTTCAAATAAAGTTTATTCTGTCATTAAAATTGCATGCTCTTACAAATTTGACACTCAGTTTTTCATTATTTCACAAAAAATTACTTTGTGTAGCACCCTCTATACTAAAACTCAACTATCCCTTAAATCCAGTTTGTTCATTATCTATTTCAATTTCTGCCCAAAGTATTTGTTAAAATGCAAATTACTTTCTAGGACCTTGATGAAAAATGTTCTCATAAATGAGAATTAACAATAATTAAGAGGTACAAATAATGAACAGATTGATAGAATTAAAATACAAACATTCTAAATTGCTCCAGCTATGTTCATACGAATTCTACTTGATCTTTAAAAAAAAACTGACAATACAATTCAATCAATAATTGGTTGGATGAAAACACATGCATACACTACAATAATTGTATGAAAAACTTAATTGACTAAATGGAAGAATGGATGAAAATAATAAACTATTGATTTTGTATAAGATGAGGAATCAAGGGTGAAGAGTGTTGAAATAAACATTATAAAATGGGGAGAAGAATTCCTGCATTCTGATTGGTCAATTAGCATGTACAAGTTTTATTGATGCATTTTACTTATGCAATTTACTGATGCATGTCTCATTTTTGTTTGATTTTCGCATGTTTGTGCCAATTATATAAAACAAATGCTGCACAGGCATATTTCAAGTTAAACTTGTGCATCCAATTCTTACTGATCCACTCAAGCCTGCGCATCATTTGTATACTAATGTATAAAGTAATGAATGGATGAATAAACACATACAAAATAATGATAACAGGAGAAAAGAAAAATGGAGAGAAATTAAGAGAGGAATGAAAGAATAAATGAATGACTAGTAGCATCACAGAACCTTACTATCTCCAAGGTTGGCTATGTAGAGAGTATTGTCCACAACCAGTACACACACTGCTGTAGAACCGTCTTTCCACGCTGGTTTACTGCATGAAAATAAACAAAGAAGACAATAAGGATTAACAAGTGATTCCTTCTATTTAAAAATATGTGTTACGGAAATAATGCACAAACATAGATTCTTTTCATTTAGTAGTAGAAATTCAAAGTTGAAAACCAAAACAAAGTAGATTTGTGGTGGTAATTAATTGCAGTGTTTATGAATTACACAACCCTAAGTTGCAAAATGTTGGGCATCTACACTATTGCTCATAAAGTTGGAATATTTATTTTTTTAGATCCAACTTTATTATTTTTTCTATTTTTTCACTTGGTGAATCATTTTAGACTTACAATCTATCATACATTGGTAGTTTGAAAACATTATATAATCATTATTTTTAGTCTAAAATTATTCATTAGGCGCAAAAAACAGGAAAAGTTATAAAATTGGATCTTAAAAAAATAATTCCAACTTCATGAACAACAGTGTATTTGATATCACACAACTGTACCAAAACATATAATTATGCACTGTTCTTTGCCTGGTGTTCCCTCTTAAGATCTATTTGCAACCCAAACATTGCATTGTGACCCATAGAGGGACATTGGTGTAGAATATCAATAAAGATACTGACCTGGTCGAAGCCTGCTTGAGAAACTCCTCATCCGTTGCTTTGAATGTGTCGATTAAACATTTCTTGATCTCTTTATCCCTGTTTGCTGGTTCACATTTGGGAAACTTATTTACAATGTTACGATGCAACGCTGCAGCAGCATGCTTGGAGGCACGGTTACCGCTGTGTCCGTCATAGACTGCATAGAAAGCCATTCTGGATCTGTAAAGGAAGTCGCAAGAATGAACTCATTGTAATTGCATGAAATCTTGGGACATGTGGTTTGAATTGTATAAAGTGCATCTGTTATACAATGTGTGGAAAATCATTTGACTGATCTTGACCCCAAAAAATACAATACTTCAATAAAAACTGGATGGAAATGAGGTTTTTTAGCAGGCGACTAAATGGAATACACAGGATCACTCTAGGTGGCCACTATTGGCAAGTTATCTGTTACAGACAGGCTTGAACCACTAGTACCAATTAGTTATTTTCAATGAAAGATTATCCGTTGACTGTAATATATCCTGGCAATGCATGCACATCTAAGAAAATCTATGTTAACAAATTGCTTGCAGAAACAGGTTTTGTACAGGCTTGTCTCTTGTGTCATTAATGGAACGAAAGACTACATGACAATTTAGTCACTTACATTGATTGAGGAAGACTTGAAAACTGATTGGTGAAATCATCCAGAATAACATGTGCATCCTGCATCTCATTTCGCTCTCCCTTCCTCTCCGAAAAGCTGCCAATAAGTCTGTACAGACCTAAATTAATCAGATTTTTACAAATTCAATTCAAGATTTGAAGAGAATGATTACTCATGATTACTCATATGAAAATGAAGCCCTCACACAAGAGCTGAAAAATCAATGTCGGGAAATACCCTCACTTCAAATAACTGAACATGAAGTAAGACGAGTTTTTGGTCAATTACAAACCTCAAAATCACCCGGGGCAGATGGATTGTGTAACAAGGTACTAAAACTGTGCAAGGATCAGTTAGCCTTTGTTTATACTTGTTTGTTTCAAAGAGTGGTAGATGAGGGAGTTATCCCGTCTCTGTGGAAAGCTTCCATAATCATACCGATTCCCAAAGACAAACGCGCAGTGGAATTTAATGATTTTAGACCCATTTCTCTTACATGTAGTGTTATGAAATGTTTGGAAAGGTTAGTGTCGAAGCGCTTAATTAGTTGCATCGGAGATCATCTTGACCCGCTCCAATTTGCTTACCGTACAAACAGAAGTGTGAATGACGCGGTCATTTCCTTCCTTCATACGGTATATCACCATTTGGATACCTCCAAACAATACGTCAGATCTCTGTTTGTTGATTTTTCAAGCGCGTTCAACACCATTGTGCCACATTTGCTAACAAATAAACTCTTGTTGATGCGTTGCCACCCCCAGATTGTACAATTTGTTCACAACTTTTTGTTGGATAGAACACAGTTTGTTTGCATGAGTAACTTTCAATCCACAGTCAAAACCATTAGTACAGGCACTCCGCAAGGATGTGTTCTATCCCCCGTTCTGTTTTCATTTTATACAAGTGAAGGGATTCAAGGAAATGATGAATGTAAAATAATCAAATACGCAGACGACACTGTCGTTATTGGTCTCATGACAGATGATAATGTAGCAAGCTATATGATGTTCACAGAAAGGTTCGTTGAATGGTGCGATGCACACCATTTGAAATTGAATGTATTAAAAACAAAGGAAATTGTGTTCGATTTTCGTAGAAATAGTGATAACCATGAGCAATTAGTGATACATGATGTGAGTGTAGAAGAGGTCAATGAGTACAGTGTATAAGTATTTGGGGACAGTGGTCACAAGCTCACTTGATTGGTCAGACAATGTACAAAGGCTATACAAAAAGGGCAACCAACGTTTGTATTTTCTACGTCAATTAAGAAAACTTCATGTAGACAATACAATTTTGGAATTGTCATACAAGGCTTTGATTCAAAGTATCATTGCTTTTAATTTGATTTGTTATTTTGGTAATGCAACACAACGAAATGGAAACAAACTTGAACGCATTACAAAGGTGTCACAGCGCATCGTGGGTAGACAATTGCCACCAATACAATCTCTGTACGAAGAAAGGGTTCTTGCAAAAGTCAAACACATTTTGAGAGACCCGACCCACCCATTGAGAGAAGAATAAACATTCAATAGATCCGGATTCAGGCTACGCGCACCTCGAACAAACAGACAAAGATTCAGAAACTCATTCGTTATCGATTCTACACACACATACAATAGTACAGTTCGTAGGTAAAATTGTTTCTTTTCTTGTTCTTTTTTAACGTGAGACACCGGGGTGTTCAATTTTAGGCATTGGTCTCTATTTTCTTTTGAATTTGTAGAACCCGCGGATACTAGTTGTTGTTTTATTATTTATGTTCCCGCATTTGATGCAATATATTACTGTACGATATCATTTAAATTGCATACAATCATGTATGATGAATATGAGGACTAGTTTTACATTTGTATTGATAGTTATTAATATTTTAAGTATATATATGCACGACTTTGTTGATTGGATAAAGCTAAAGAATTTAACGATAGGATTTGTTTTGTATTTATTTATTGGTAATAAAATATTTGTTTGAAATGTTGAGAATTGATATATAGTATAATGATTTAATGTTAAAGTTTTACTCTGAATTATAAAACCTGTCTAGTTGGTAAATAGAAAATGATAATACGCAATAAGTTAATGTTGTTGAATACTCTACAGTGAAACTTTTGGATGCAATTTATACATAATATTTCATTGGTAACGGGGGATGTGACGTTATTATTCTGTTTAAAAGGGAGCACATGAAGAAATTGATTTTTGGTTTATTTATATGAAAATAATTATACAAAATATGTAATTGTTAGATGGTAGTTTGATTTAATGTATACCATATTGAAATGCTATGGATGTCAAATAATATTGTTTATGAATGTGATTTAATTGTATTTTGATACGTCAATTCATTGTATATATGTAACCAGTGGAAAACAATTTTCTATGTAAATGATCATGGACATAATAAACTTCAATTCAAATACGGAATACACAAAGAAAGGCAGTAAAATGTACAGAAAACCATTTCTGTATCAATTCCAGAGCAAAATATTTGTTTTGCTTAGGAACATAAAGTGCTAAATGATGTTAATGAAAATAGTAACTTCAAGTCTCAGTATCATTATTAGGCCTGAGTCATGTCGGAATTTTTTTGTTCCGGAATCCGCCGGTGTTGTGCCGGTCGGAATCCGGTGTTCCGATAAAAAAAAATCTGCCAATGAATGATACGGAACGAACACGCACTAGAAGGTCTGCCATGGTTTCGACAGCGCAGGCATGCAGGCCCCGCGGTGCGAGACAGGCCAACTCAACTGCCTTGACTTTGCAAGCAAGTTGCACTCTTAAAAAGTGCCGAAAAGGAACGAAAATGTCTCTTATTTTACTTACATGTTTGTATGGCTTTTAAAATAAATACGAGAACAATTACCTGCAAAAACAGCAACAACAAAAATGCGCTGATTATATCTCAAACATTTTCTAACTCGCTCGAAACTGCATGAACTGAAGCTAATACAACGACACGAATAAGTCAACACTAACTTATACTTTGCATGCAGGCTATAGGGTCTATTTTCCTACGCGAGATCCATCCACTGGGGATTTCCCCAATTCCCGGCGGATCGATCTCGCGCAAGAAAATAGACCCATAACCTGCACACAAAGTATACCAGTGATATGGCGGGCTGTGTCGGAGCATTATTAGTACCGATATCGATAGAGGGCGGACTGGATGTCAACGTTTGAGAAACGTTTGATGACATATGGTACGGCGCAGCTAGCTAGCTCTGACTGATAGCGCTAGCAGCTGCATGACTGTGCGGGGCGCGCCGGGGTAGCTAGCCTAGTCGATCGTTAATTTAGATCGGCTTTCATATAAACGCAGCGGATTTCTTGTCGTCGTAAGTTGCATTCGACATCGTCTTTCTTGTACTTTTTTGTCATTTGTTTTCTTCTGTTAGTTTTCTACTACAAAATATGAATTTTTGAGGAAAAAGAGGTTTTCCGTGATTTTCATCGGAATACCGGAATGGAGAAAACATTACCGGAACACGCACACACCGGACGGATTCCGGTATTCCGTCCGTTCCGACCCAGGCTTAATCATTATCATTATTAAATGTTCTGAACAGCTTTGTTGTTCTTCTATTACATTCTTCAGAGTTTCAACGTACATTTAGTATCAACTTTGAGGTTTCTTCATTCGGGACTGGTCCTGAAAATACTTGGACTAGGGTTACCAGACTTAACAGCGAACATATCTATTACCCACATCAAATAGTCTTGAATGGGTGAACTAAATTGCAATAAAGAAAGGAAAAACATTGCACTGGTAGGTCAAAATAAAGTTACACCAACTTGTTGCTAATCTTTTTGTTGAATCTGCATCTCCCTCTTCTCTCAGAGCCTTCCTCTTCAGAGCTGAAGACTGTTGAAGCTTGTCTGGATTTCCTTCACTTTGTGAGCTCCCTTCCTTGTCTGGGAGAGTTAGTGCTGGGTCTTCAGTCACATGTTTTGGAGCTTCATGCCTTGTAGTGGTAGCATCATCAGATGATGGTTTTGTCTTTGTGTCTCTCAAACTTCCTTTAAATAAAATGGTGATGATAACATGACACAACAAACAAAGATAAGGCTTACATAAATATTCACAAAGTTGAAACAATCTCCTTCTTCAGCCAGATAATGTTTAGAATTAGTAGAATTGTTTAGTGGTCAAATGATGCAATTTGGGGTTTTCATTTGACGAGGCCAAAGCCAAAAGTAGTCCTGTAATTTTCCATCACTCGCCAAATTAAGCACATGGGACTGAGCTCAGTCCCATGGCCATGTGCTTGATTTGGCGTAACCTTTCAGAATCGCCGCGAGTAATTTTGTAAAAGTTGAGTTAATCAGTTTGAAATGAAAGCATACCCATACAAGATTAGATTACCTTGGGCTTATTCATATGGATATATGTTGCTTTGGTATTCATTTATTTTCCCAAGATATGTTTTTGGGGATCATTTTCCAAGCCCAAGGCAAAGAAATTTTTTTTTTTAATTTCTTTATTTATTTTTTATCCAATCCGATTTCGATCATCGATCAAATTTTGCCGATCCGATCAACCAATCCGATCATCAAGGTCAGTTACAGCATTAGGGAATACACTTTCTCTTGTGTTTTATTGCCTCTGCAACTTTGCTTCCTCGTAGGCGTAGATAAAATAAGATTAGTGTTGCGTTGTGTGATCAGTGAACGTATGAACACACACACACACACGCGCACACACTGCACACACACGCACACACACACACGTGCACACGTAATTCTACAGTTGCAAAACTAACATAACAAACAACGAGTGGGACTAATCTAAGTTTTAACACATTAAAATCACTCATAACAACTCGATTATTACACAATCACACGTTCTACAAAATATTAAATCTTTACTTGATAAGGAACCATAGTGGCAGCCTGTCGACCATCTTACCAATATCCTTCTCAGGTTCAGGAAGATCTGAAAAAAGGTCCATTTTGGAATCAGTTCTGACTATGATTTGCCGCCGCACAGAAATATTATACCATTGACCAATCGGGCTACTTTTGGCGACCACACTATACTACCAGCGACCAATTCCGGTGTACTAGACCGTGACGAGTGCGCTGGCCATAGACTTGTACACAAAACGGAAATCTATGGTGTCCTTGAATAACCAATAGCGAAGCATTGTCCGTAAATTCGGTGTGCAGACGCTCATGTGCACTGGACCATGAATTTGTGTTAGACAAAGGGAGGTTTAACCTAGCAGCAGGGGTGTCGATCCTGGGGGGGGGGGGGGGGGGGGGGGGGGCAGGGGGGGGCGGTCGCCCCCCAATGAAAATATTGGGGGGGCGAACATATCATTTCGCCCCCCAATAATTCCGAAAATGAGGAAGAAAAAATCGAGTGATATAATGCCAAAGAGGGGAAAGACACATTTATCGATAATTCATCTTCAAAATAGCCGGGTTTTTTAGTTTGAAAAGGACTGTAAATCTCTTTTTTTGCCGCGCGCTTCGCGCGCATACAGTTTCTCATATTGCAAGTTTCATTTGGGTTGCGGGAACTCACCTTTTGAAATGTGTTGGCAGCGTAATTTCTCAAACGCACACCTCAAACGAAGTTTTTTAAACCCTCATCTATAGATAGCACACCGTCACAGAAAATAAAATAATCTCGGTACATATGCGCTGAACGCAAATCAAATTGGAATATCATGTCCCCCCACATTTGAAAAAGGAGCAGATTGTCCCCTCCCTTGTCATTATGTATATTTGGTTCCATACCTATATACTTCATATTACGTGAAATTTCTGTCTCAGGTGTGCACCAAATCGCACAATTTCACGCCCAAAAATACAAAAGCTCCCTACTGTGGGAGGGGGGACACCCCCTCCAACACCCTCCCCCGCTCGGTCGCTTCGCTTCCTCGCAATGTCTCCCCTACCCTTTTGAGAAATTGTTGACGCCTTGCTTAGTTTCATGGGAGCCAATGCCCTAGACTATATCGATGGCTCTATAGTATACATGATCACGTGGATCCATCTCATGCAAGGCTCAGTCTTTTCCTCGCTATGCCCTTTAAAAATACGTTATGAGTAGGTTCACTATTTTATACAATTTTAACACCATGCTAGGAGCAAATGTCTGAAATATAAAAGCTTCCGGGGGCTCCGCCCCCTGGACCCCCATTATTGTCCCCAAATGTGGGTGCCCCCCAAAGTCAGGTCTTCGAGCCATCAAGACACTTTCAATGAGCGCATAATAAAACTTCCGGGCATGCCAATGTGGGGCTTTTAGCTCTCTCAGTGGTCACTCTGGAAAAATTTTCAAATTTCGCCCCCCCAATCTCAAAAACGGATCGACACCCCTGCCTAGCAGGCATGTTACGATCCGATCGTAAAGTAGGGTGGCTTCGAAAAAAACAAAAAGCAAAGTACTTACGAGTTTCGATTTATTATAATAATAACAAAACACCTATTTGATATACAAGGAATAAACAGAATAACCTCGCAATGCATGCTGGACAGGCGGAGGTAAGATGACGCAATAATGTTTCTGACCCAAAAGAACGTTAATTATCAAAGGCAATATATTTACTTGATAGGGGGGGGGGGGGGGGGTGGGGGGTGGGGTGGTCGATTCAAATGTCATTTTCTTCTCGCTCGACAAATTGTTCAGCTAGTGAGATATATCATATTAAAGAAGAAGACCTTCTCTTTCACGTGGTATATGCCACATCTCGGAACTTTAATTCAGAGACTTACTGTTTTAAATTTTTCCGTACTGGTCGATAGAGAGAAATCGTTCATTTCGCGCTATAGATGTATACCGCTTTATAACGGGGAGGTGGTGGAGGGAGGGGGGGGGGGGTAGATTCAAATGTCATTTTCTTCTCGCTCGACAAATTTTTCAGCTCGTGAGATATTTCATATTAAAGAAGAAGACCTTCTCTTTCACGTGGTATATGCCACATCTCGGAACTTTATTTCAGAGACTTACTGTTTTAAATTTTCCGTACTGGTCGATAGAGAGAAATCGTTCATTTCGCGCTATAGATGTATACCGCTTTATAACGGGGAGGTGGTGGAGGGGGGGGGGGGTAGATTCAAATGTCATTTTCTTCTCGCTCGACAAATTTTGTCGAGCGAGAAGAAAATGACATTTGAATATACCCCCCCCCCCCCAACCCGAATCTACCGCTATATACGTCAATGCAAAGTGAGCGATTTTTTCTCTATCGACCAGTACGGACAAATTAAAACAGTAAGAAAACAAAGTTTTGTTCCGATATGTGGCTTATACCATGTGAAAGAGGAGATCTTCATCTTTAATTTGATATATCTCACTAGGTGTAAATTTTGTCGAGCGAGAAGAAAATGACATTTGAATATACCCCCCCCCCCCCCCCAACCCGAATCTACC